>JAOWBW010001184.1:406723-646777 GCA_026119855.1 Campanula takesimana | reverse complement strand
TCATCATCCACATTCTGAGCTTCCTTGATTCTTACTAATAAGGTTGGTTGAACACTCACCTGAGCCAAATAACCTTTAACTTGAAGTTCTAGCTTACTATTTCACTATTTTTCAATTCACTTACCCCTTAGAAAATCATAGTCGCTAATGTTCCATGGTTCTTCCTGCTTAACGCGTCTGCTACTTTATTGGCCCTTCCTGGATGGTACAGGATTTTGCAATCATAATCCTTAAGTAATTCTAGCCATCTTCTCTGCCTCATATTCAACTCCTTCTGAGTGAAAATATACTTAAGACTTTTATGGTCGGTGTAAATTTCACATGGTACCCCATACAAATAGTGTCTCACAAATCTTCAATGCAAACACCATGGCCGCTAACTCCAAATCGTGGGTGGATAATTTTTCTCGTGGTTCTTGAGTTGTCTAGACGCATAAGCCACCACTTTGTCATTTTGCATCAACACACAACCCAAACCTTTCAATGAACTCACTATAAATCACAAAGCCATCACTGTTTGTCGGTAACGTAAGAACAGGCGCAGATACCAATCGCCCTTTCAATTCTTGAAAACTCCTCTCACAATCGTCTGACCACACAAATCTTGTCCCTTTTGTGGTTAACTTGGTCAATGGTAGGGATAACTTTGAAAAGCCTTCTACGAACCTACGGTAGTATCCTGCTAAACCCAAAAGCTCCTTATTTCACTGACAGAAGTTGGCTCTCCAATTACTATAGCCTCAACCTTTGCAGGGTAAACTGCTACCCCATTCTTAGACACCACATGTCCCAAGAACGCTACTTCCTCAAACCAGAATTCACACTTCTTAAACTTGGCATACAACCTTTGCTCCCTCAAAATCTGTAATACTAATTTCAAATGTTCTTCATGCTCCTCTTTTTGACTCGAATACACCAAGATGTCATCGATGAAAAAATACTATTACACACTTGTTCAAATATTCTTGAAATACTCTATTCATAAGCTCCATGAACACAGCAGGCGCATTTGTCAGCCCAAACGGCATTACTAGGAACTCGTAATGTCCATACCTTGTCCTAAAAGCCGTCTTTGTTACATATTCCTTTTTCACTCTTAATTGATGGTAACCCGAACGAAGATCAATCTTAGAGAAATAGCATGCACCTTGGAGTTGGTCAAACAAATCATCGATCCTTGGCAAAGGGTACTTATTCTTAATTGTCACACGGTTTAACTCCCGATAGTCAATGCATAACCTCATCGACCCATCCTTCTTTTTTACAAATAATACCGGTGCACCCCACGGTGATGCACTCGGTCTAATCAGACCCTTGTACAAAAGTTCTTGTAACTGCTCCTTTAACTCTTTAAGTTCCGGCGGAGCCATCCTATATGGTGCTCTCGAAATCGGTTGCAGTCTCAGGTGCTAGATCTATCGAAAAACTCCACTTATCGCTCCGGCGGTATTCCTGGGCAATTCCTCAGGGAAAACATCCTTGAAATCTTACTATGGAGAGGGATTCTATGGTCACTTCTTTCTTGTTGGACTCACAACATACGCAAGAATACTTCACAACCTTTCCTTAACAGTTTACGAGCCTTCATTACGGAAATCAGGACCCGTTCGAACTCTTGGTTTCGACCCTTGAAAACAAAATCCTTCTCCAGAGGGTAATTCAAAATTCACTTCTTTTCTAAAGCAGTCTACTTTGGCTGATGATACGCAGCCAACCAGTCCATACTAGGATTATGTCAAAGTCACTGAGATCCAAACATATAAGATCAAACCTCGAGTTCTCTATCGCCTATCCTTAGAGGACAACTCTGGAACACTGAAGTAACTGGGATCGACTCCTTAGTCGGGGTATCAATTACCAAGGGTACTTCTAACGCCTTAGGTGACAATTTTAACTGTTTTGCCAACTTAGAACTAATCACAGAATGAGTGGCACCAGAATCAATCAAAGCGTATACGTACGAGAATATAACTGAAGCGTACCTGCCACCAAGTCATTTGTGGCTCTAGCATCTCTAGCAGTCATGGTGAACACACGCCCCTGACCACCAGTCTTACTTTTGTCTTCCGCCTTCACTCCATGAGTTTGTGAATTCTTTTTTGGTTCTGGGCACTTCCACTGCGGATGCCCAATCTTTTCACAGTTATAGCACTTCCTGTCTCTGTACTTGCACGCGTCAGCCTTATGATTGCCATCACACGCAGAGCATACTTCGGCGGTCCCCTGCTCTTTAGCCTTTCCCTTAACGTAAGCGGTTCGGTTTCCAAAGTTCCTGTTCGGGTACTTATTTTCTGTACGATCATAGTTTCCCTCAGCTTTCCTCTTCCCATGACTGTCACGGTCTCGGTCGTTGAACTGTCCCTTGTTCCCAGCTGAATCTTTACTAGTAAACTTGTCTCCAGACTTTTTATTTTCATCCCTCTTGTTGCGGTACTCATCCGACTCCCTTTCTACAATTCTGGCTATGTCTAGCACTAACCCATATGTCGCTAACTGCAGAGGCGTGATTCTGTATCGAATCTGATCACTCAGCCCAGCTTCGAACTTCCTGGCCTTTTTTTGCTCGCTGTCGATGAAGGTCGGTGCAAATTCCAGCAGATCTGTGAACCTTTCACTGTACTCATCTACCGTCTTGTCACCTTGAGTTAAGGTCAGAAACTCTGCCACTCTGGCGTGACGAACACTAGCCGGGTAGTATTTCTCATTGAATACTACTTTAAACCTTTCCCAGGTGAAATTTCCTTCACCCCTAGCCAAAGCTGCTCTCTTTTCTGCATCCCACCAAGTGCGAGCCGCACTCCTAAGCATAAATGTTGCAAAAACTACCTTCTGCTCAGTGGTACATTCCAAAGTCTCAAAAATGTACTCCATATCCTTAATCCAGTCCTCCAGCTTCTCCTTTGAGGTACCGGAGAAAGTGTCCGGCTTTCTCCTTTGAAACATTTCCAGCGGGTCTCTCATTGGTACCTGCTGAGGTTGGTTTTGAGGTTGTGCTAGTTGGTTCACCACCTGTCCGATTCCAGCCACGGTCTGGTTCAGCGTTTGCAAAAGGTTCGCCATGTTCGGATCAACATTGCCTTGGTTTCCCGTGTTGCGAGCATTGCCACGGTTTCCTCTTCCTCTTCCAGACATCTGAAGTAAGAAAGATTGAATTATAACTAATTGATGCCCCACCACGGGAAAACGGGTTTTACATATTAATGACAAATGATTTAACTAGGTCGGTTACTTGACCTCACAATTTACTGTTTCATCGAGAGTCTATACTTAACTTGGTCTCATACTAACTTCACGTACATACTTATATGTATATATCGGTCTTACTTTAGACCTTTCACTGCATCGACCTTACTTTAGGTCTTTAACTGTATTAGTCATTGTAATCAAACGAATTTCATACTTTTATAGGCCGTCCCACAGGACTGATTACTATAATTTAACGTATTCACTAAGTTTATTCAAATATAGTTTAACTTAAAGAATCACATGACAAGAAATAACTTAACCTTAAAATAACTTTTATTTCTTTAACTGAACTAAACTAGAATAATTACTAAGTTCTTTACTAATAGAACTAAAAAGAATACTAAACTTTTTAATGAAAGAATGCTAACTTCTAAAAAAAAAAATACTAACAAATGGCTACTCCCTCATAATTATGGGGTTACATTTTTCCTAGGTCTACCCCTAGGCCTTCCAGTTGGCACATAAGCTTTCCTTGAACCTCTTGGCCTTCCTCTTGGCCTAGGAACCGGTTCTTCCTCCAGTTCTTCATCTTCAATTACAATCGGGGCAGCTTCACTGCCCTCTACAATAATATCAATTTCGGTGGCTTCTTCTTCAGCCACCACATTTTCTGCCACTGGCTCTTTGTAGAAATTTCTATAAAATTCCTCCCTTATATTGGCTATTTCCTCGTCCTTTTTGTTCATTGCTTCTTTCAGCTTCTCTACTTCTTCTCGAGCCTTATGCCACCAATCTCTAGTTTGCATCCATTTGTTAAAGGTAAAGTTTGCTTCCTTCTTTTTCTTCATCAATTGACCCTTAAGGTGCCTAATCGTCCATGCACCCCTTACGATTGCTCTCTCCTTGGGTGTTTTAGTCTTCAGTCCGTCCATGATCTACAATGTAAACACACAACTATTAAAATCACATATATCCCATAGTGTAATTCATTCTTAAAGAAAAATATCAATCACTCAAGCCACACTCAAGTACATATTCACCTTCTTTTAGAACCTCCATTTGGTTCTTTCCTAAAATAGTAAGTTTTTATAAAAGGAAAGTTTCCTAACTTAGAAAGTTTCCCAAAATGGAAAGTTTCCCTAAATAGCAGGTTTCCTCCATTAGTGCTTCCCAAAGTACTTTGTTCTTATCAGAGTTCTAAAGCCCACAATTGTTAAGTACTACTTCTCCCAATAGTCTTAACTTCTAATTCTGAGTCTCCCAAGTAATCTTAAACCAGGCTCTGATACCAACTGTAACACCCCTACTTTTCATAACTAATAATTAATAACTTAACTTGACAAATTCCCAAAATCAGAATGCCCAACGGCTACTATTAACCACAATTCAAACTTTAACTAACAATCAAACCCATAACGGCTAGTACAAGTCACTAGCTCAGAATGGTAACCAATGGAAACATAACGTTCAACTTAACTTAACATAACGGAAACATATAACTACTAATTAACCTCAATCGAAAGTAGCTTCTACGCCAACGATTCCTTGTGACCTTTAGTATCCTTACTTATAACCTGGAAAAAATGAGGATGAAAGGAATGAGCGAACAATGCCCAGCAAGTTCATACGGAATCTCCTCGGGTACTAAGAGGAGATAACCGAAAGGAACGATAACAAGAATTCACAACGAAAAGATAACTCAATGATCAAACAAACTCTCAGTTTGAAAACATTTAACTTGATGAAAAACAATTCATTTCTTAAAAACACGTGGCTTCAGAGACAGTTTCCAAAACACGACATTTTCACAAAACTTTACTTTTCTTTACTTTACTTTACTTTACTTCATTTAGGGATTAAGCACGCGCTGTACCCAGGGCTCGGGTTTCTACTGACCGCACCCAATATCGGTATATCATGATAACCTACGTTACTTCATCAAGCAACGCAAAGGGGTCCACATGTTTAACTTAGAACTATGGATAACTGTAAGGGTCCACTTATCCGTTTCGGATTATGGATAACTATAGGGGTCCACTTATCCGTTTCGGGATTATGGATAACTGTAATCACTTTACTTATTACAAAACTTCACTTTAAAGAGCTTTTACAAAATAAAGCTTAACTTTACAAACTTTACTTGATCACTTTTTAAAAGATACATATCTCACTTGGACACCAAGGTTACAAAATCAATCATACACATGATACCCCTATTGAACAATAACAATATCAATAGAGTGGATAACAAAAGACGAAACAATTCGCAGAACGGAATAGTTATTAAAAGACTATCTAGCCACATAGATAGTTTACTTTATAAAAAACAAAGATTGGGAATCCTAACAAAGGATTAAGAATCAATACACAACTAAGAGCGTAATCCCTTACCTTAGCCTTGCGTTTAACTAGCTCGCTTTACTCCACTTGGACAATCTACAAACATGAAATAGTCTAGCCTTAGACATGCGAAAAATACACACACACACCACTGATTTTACACTTTCTGCACACACTTACTGAGTACACCTACTGACAGACACACCCACCACTCTGATACACACACACACTCTGGTACACCCACCACTCTGATACACACACTTTGGTACACCCACCACTCAGATGCACCTACACACACTAAAACACCTTCAACACACACACACACACAGTTTATAGACACATACACACACACACACGCACATATCATACACACACACACTAACACGCAGAACACACACACACACACACAGTAACACGCAAAACACACACACAACACACACCATATCAGCCACTACCGCCTCACCCCACACCCAAAACATCATCTTCTTCCTCCTTAATTTCACACTACTAAATCCTAATTCATACTTTTAGGGTTCAACTATTATTGATTTCTAAATATTAGTGTTAACAACAATGGGAGAAAGACATGGATTTAAGCTTACCTTAAGGGACGATTCTCTTTTCTTTCTTTCTTCTTCCTCCAGATCTCTCTCTCTCTGCGTTAACTTTCAGCGCCGCTCCTCTTCCTCTTTCCGTACTCTCCTTCTTTGCGGTGGAATAGAAAATAAAATAGGGTAGGGTTTTATATTTATACTCCTAAGTTTTACTGGATCCTAATTAGATTAGGTTTTTAACTAGTTTTTGAATAAAAACAAAGCTTGGGCCTACTCACTTAACCCAACGGGCTTATTTTAATTAGAGAAGTCCACCTAATTAATAATATATAAAGAGTCGGGTTGTTACAACACAATTCTTAAAAACTAATAATCTAAACTTCAAATGTTACAAACACATTTCATAAATCCTCAAATTCCACAAAGCTTCAATCCCCCACTTTCATCATCTCTAAGCCAAGCCAGAAATCTTAAACCTACATGAATTAAAATAAATAACAATTAATTAATAATACAAAGAGAGCACTGTTAGTACCCGATCCTGAAAATGAGTTTATTAGGGTTTTCCCAAATTACGAGGACTTTATAGTAATTAAAAAACCTTACAAAGACTTGTCCCGGATTCCCAAAAATAGCTCAATGTTCTAGAAAACATTAAATATGGACATTTAGGGTTGCCTTGTATGAACAGTAAAACCCTAGCTTGAATTTCACGTCAGCGCGCAACGATGGCCACGCGGCCACTTTCGTACCTAGCCATCTTGGCCACGCGGCCACTTTCATACCTAGCCATCTTGGCCACGCGGCCAACCTCGCTCCTTCATATCTCAGCCGTTGGATCTCCCCCTTTGTTTACTATATAAACCAATCTCAGCCTATTGGTTTAAGGGGGGAATTTTAGAGCTCACAAGTGACGATTTTGCTCCCAAATAAAGTCATTCAAGCCTCCAAAAACACTCTCAAGAATCCCAAGAAGATCCAAGGTTATTTCTTGCCAACAAAGGTAAGTTTTCTAACTTTTTCTTCATGTTCTTGCCATATTATTAATTTAGATCCATAATATTCATATTCTTAATATGTTTATTCATGTGTTCTTCATAATATTCATGTTCCTAACATCTTTATTCATATTTTCTTCATGACATTCATATGTTCATAATATGTTCTTTGCATGTTCATTATATTCTTAGGTTAAAACCTTATTTATGCTATATTTAGGGTTACGATCTTCATGTTAACATGTTATTTCATAGCCAATGATGATCTAGGGTTCATCAACCCAAGGATGATCTAGGAACTACTTCTAAACCCTAATCTTTAGGTAATTCCCCCTCATTATGCATGATCCTGATTCTTCTGCCTATTCTAAATTCGCCTCGAACTACGCTGACCTGAGCTTCTCATATTGAGAGGAACGTAGGCAATCTTCGGATCCGGTCTCAATCACTAACACACTACATACACCGCATCATGATAGAAAGACCGATCAATTCGGGCAATAGGAGTGATAACGTAAATATTCTTCTCTTGTTGTAATTTGACCCCCGAACCCATTAACATGCTTTTTTCAATGTTTTGGCTATAATTAAAACGGCGTGGCGACTCTCATATTTTAATGTTACTATGAATATTCCCAATTTCAAACACACGTATTCACAGTGGCGACTCTGCTGGGGACTGCTTTGAAACTTTTTCAAACTTAGTGGGTCTAACTTTCGTTTACATCATGATGTTTGCCATGTTTGCACATGCACCTCACACTTTGCCATGTTTACACATACACCTCACACTTTGCCATGTTTACACATGCACCTCACACTTTGCCATGTTTACACATGCACCTCACAATTTGCCATGTTTGCACATGCACCTTGTATTTTTGCCATGTTAATATGTGTACCTTGTATTTTTTCAATACATGTATTTTTTGTACTTTCCCTATAATACTAAGGTCAAACGAGACTTTGCTATGCTCCCTTGTACATTCTTATCCTCTCCCTCTTCTCTCTATCTTGCATTGCATTGCATCATTCAAGCTTTCAAAAACTTCTCTCTTTTCTCCCTAAAAAGAATTAGTTTCTTGCCACACACTACCACTAGTCCGTGTCAGCACTGCACAGGTCCCCATTACCCAGAGTATTCGATGTGCAGGAATTTGTGCACTACTGTCGCACTCTTTTCGAGTCACTCGTCTACTCCACTCACCGTGTACGTTCCACGAGCGGTGGGAACCTTTATCCTACCCGTGTCAACCCACACATAGAGATTAGGACACTCCTGTAAGTACCCCAATCTGAAACCAACCTATCTTAGAGGTAGCCTTAGCACCGTTTCAGGGATAAGCTAATAGGACAGGACCTCCCTAGGATAAGCTATAAATTCCAGGACTACTCTGGTATAAAATTGGAAAAACCCAGAAGCTCGCTAGGCTGAGCCGTACGGATGCTTTGGGTACTAGAGGGGCCTATCCGTACGGCTGGTTTGAGCACCCTCAGTCCCTATAAATAGAACCCCTTGCTGATCATTTCAGGGGGGGGGAGAAATACACATTAGAGAGGTCACTCTGCTGGAATTACCACAGAGTAAGAGTGAGAGTGATCACAAACCAAAAAAGGAGAGAAGAAAGGAAGATTGGTTTTAACCATCATAGGTAAAGCCACCTCCCCCCTCCTTTCTCTTCATCTTACTCCTATTTTCTTTCTTATATCTTGGTTATACATGTATTTATTCTTCATTCATGCAAAGACTTGTCCATTTCAAGCACCTTTTGTTTCTTGCAAGACTTGTCCATTATCAAGCACTATATATCTATCTATTACATTACTATCTTGTCCAAGCTATGAGAAGTTCCAAGGTGCCCTCCATACCTTGTATGGAAGAGGTTCTAAACCTAGACACTCATAGACTTGTTGATTGTCATTTACATTCCTTATTCATTTAAATGTTATGCTTGTTTGGCCATGATAATCATGAGGGTGATGAAACCTTAGTGTTCATCATTTTCCTCTTTGGTTTAGCCTCAAAATCCCACTTTTGGGTCGTAAAGATTAAATCTTTATGTGTTATTTTGACTCATGGAAGGATTTTAAGTCATAAAATGTCATCTTGGTGATAAAGTTCCAATATTTATTCACCAAATGACCAACTTTGGTCCAAAGGGGACATTCATCAACTTTCTTGATTTTCTCCTATGATTGCTCATGATCACACCCAAATACTTGTTTTGCGGAACCAAGTGATGATCATTTATCATAGGAATGATGTTATGAAGCTTGTAAAATGATTTCTTGCAAACTGGGATAAAAAACAGTTTGTCCAGCTTCAGACAGAATGCCCTGTTTCTGTTTTGAACTGGACTGTTCTTGAGCAAACTGTAAAACCCCAGAATTGCTTCCTTCCGCCATACGGCTACTTTAGGTAGGGGGCAAAATTGCCTGTTTTGCCCTCTGACCTTTATCTTATCACTCAAAGCCCCTTTTTCAGCCGAGTTTCTCAAATAAAATCAATAACAGAATTTTTTCCGTTAAATACACACACACACACACATATGCACATTTTAACTAACTTAGGGAGACTCGACTTTGTCCGAGGCAATTTGAGAGGACGTAAAAACTGTCATTTTGTTGGGTTTAAAATTAACAAAATGTGGCGACTCCGTTAAATTTGACCGGTTCCCGTGTTTGGCATTTTGTCCTTGTGCGAACTTTGCTTGTTTCGCCCCGAGGACGGGATCCTTACAGTGGCGACTCCGCTGGGGATAGCGGGTGCTTTCGGACTTCTTTCTAGAATATTCGGGGGCATTCTTGTGTGGGTCAAACTCCCGTTCCCGTTAGTTGACTTCTTGCATATTTGTGTGTGTTTGATGTTTATGTTTGAACTGTTTTGAGTACATACGTTCTGGAAATACAATAAACTGGGGCTTGATGATCAGAAGTTGGAGAAACTGAGAAAAATCTTCACCCTCTTGCTTTAGCCGTACGGCTACTTTGGGTAGGGGCCAGAATGTTGCCAATTAACAGTTTGGTGCAGGGCTGCAACACTCTGGGTACCCATCTTCTTCTACTTGTCCAGGTTCCAAATTTACAGTCTTACTTGTGCACATTACCTTCATTATTTTGGCCAAAACTTGGTTTTAAAAGGTAATAAAACTTGGTTATGCATGATCTTTTGTCAATAAAATGGTTTCCAAATCCTCATTGTGCATAACCCTTTTGTAAAGATTTCTTGAGTCTTCTTGTTGTGCACAACTTACTTGGTACAAATGGTTTCAATGTAAAAATTGTTCTTTTGCAAAATGTTTGATTCAAAATTCTTTGTTGTGCACAACTTGGTACATGTACAAGTTTTAGTCTTTGTTTGTTCATATTCTTTGATTTGTTGTGTGTATAAATTGTTTAATCCATGCTTGTTCATACTTTTTCATATCTTGCTTATGCCATGCTCATCATATCGAAAAACGGATTGAAAATCTCTATTTTGACTCAAAAGGGAACATAGAATGGCTTCACACTACGCGCACTTGACCTTGCACGTTCCAAATGCCCTTTTTACCCGGGATGGATGCCACGATGCAGCTCGTTGGGCGCTCTTGTTCCCTCCGATGCGCGCACGGGTCCATTCCACCTTCCCTTCCGAGCCGAGTCAACCACACTTGTCCGTGACACACAAATACCGTGACCTTGGTTGGTTTTTGGTCTAGCTCACGTTTCCACGTCCATAACGCGTGTCCAAAGTTAATTGTGTCCAAGATAACGCCCGAGTTGTGACTCCTTGATGAAATGCAAGCGTGGCCTAACCAGCCTCCAACTCGTGTGTTAGTGACGACCGCAATTAGCAAGGGCCATGTACTAAGGATAGGGTGACACCGTGTCGTTGAGCCCTAATGTATGAGTTATTTTGATCATCCTTAAGCCCATGGTCAAGGATCGAGACGCCTCATTCAAAATGAGGTCATGTCGGAATGTCGGTGCAGCCTTCGGAGAAAAGTCTCGATCCCGACTGGGGCTTAACCATGATTAGGATGACCCGCGTATTGGGAACTTTACAATGCACTAGACCCTAGGTTCATTTCTTTTGATTTATGGAAGCCGCGTGCCCTATAGGACCCTCGCCCGGGATAGTCCGTCCTTGGGAGCGTGCAATACAGGTGAAAACGAGGGGTCTATAGACGTAGTGATGGCCTCCACTGATCCAGGGTTTAGATTAGTTGCGAAAAAGAAGAGAAATCTTTTCCAACCATTTAGGAATAAAAATGTGTTTTAAGTAAACTTGAATGATTTATTAATTGCGCGTTGCATGAGCTTGCTCCGTTTTTGCTTCCTGTCTTTGATACATTGCATTGTTTCGCTAACCAGTGTCACCCCCATTAAGTCTTTGGAAGGATCCATGTTATCCTCCAAGACTTTTGATTAGTCCCGTTTAGTCTTTGGACGGATCCATGTTATCCTCCAAGACTTTGGATTAGTCCCGTTTAGTCTTTGGACGGATCCATGTTATCCTCCAAGACTTTTGATTAGTCCTGTTTAGTCTTTGGACGGATCCATGTTATCCTCCAAGACTTTTGATTAGTCCCGTTTAGTCTTTGGACGGATCCATGTTATCCTCCAAGACTTTTGATTAGTCCCGTTTAGTCTTTGGATGGATCCATGTTATCCTCCAAGACTTTTGATTAGTCCCGTTTAGTCTTTGGACGGATCCATGTTATCCTCCAAGACTTTTGATTAGTCCCGTTTAATATTTGGACGGATCCATGTTATCCTCCAAGACTTTTGAATAGTCCCGTTTAGCCTTTGGACGGATCCATGTTATCCTCCAAGACTTTTGATTAGTCCCGTCTAGTCTTTGGAAGGATCCATGTTATCCTTCAAGACCTCTGTCAAGTCCCGTTAAGTCTTTGGAAGGATCCATGTTATCCTTCAAGACCCTCGTTAAGATCCCCGTTGAGACCCTAGGCAAAGTCCCCTAGGTCCCCGCAAAGATCCCCGTTAAATTCTAAGAATAGTCCCCTAGGAAGCCAGTCATGTCCTTGGATGGATTCTCGTTAAGACATTAATCGTGTTCGTCCTTCCCTCTTAAGATTCTAAACCCGTTCGAACTACGGTGACCTGAGCCTCTCATCACGTGGAACCCCCTCCCTCGTGGTGAGGGGAACGTAGGCAACTTCGGCCCGGTCAAATATCCCAAATAGAGACACGTGTGTCTTTAACCCAAATGTTCACCCAATGATTACCCGAGCCTAAACTACCTTTTTTTCCGTGGCTTAGATGAAGTGGGAGAGAGCATCATGTCGCCGACTGGTGCGTGTGGAGTCAGAAAGTTCCCCGGTCACTACAACCTCTCCGATCCGGTACCTCAGAAAGATCACTTCAGTGGATAGTAGCTTGAGAAATGACGCCGCGGATAATTCGGAGGGCCTAACGAATGAAGAGTTGTTCCAAGCTTCAGAAACCCCCGGGGCTGAGAAAGAAGCCATCACAGATAGCCACAGAGAAACGCAAACTCCGTCTGATGAGTCGACGAGGCAAAGAGGTGTTACAGCTCTATTTCAAATTGATGGGCCATTCACCAAGGTGACCAACCATAATGAAAGGGTGGAAGCTACCTGACCCCCGGATTGTAACCAAAGATTTCCCCCTCCATCTCTTCAAAATACCGAGACCTCCATTTCTTCGCCCCAACACGCCGTCGTCCACAACGAGCCTCTCGCCCAAATCCTCCTCACTCCACCTCACCCCAAATCCACCATCTCCCATGGGACGCCTCCTATAAAACCCCAAGCACGATCCACTCAAAAGGCCCGCAAACCACCATCCACACCGGTTACGTCCCGAGCATCATACTCACAACACTTTTCCGATCGTATCCCTTCTCGGCTTGATGCCATCAACCAAGTCACCAGAGCTCAGTCATTGTTTAGACCGTACATGGGTACCCGAACCGGCATCACCAACTTGCCTCCACCAGGTTTCCCGATGATATCCCACGGAGACCCGTATCATTTCTATGGTCTGAGACCTTTTGGACCACAAGCTCCTTGCATGCCTCCAATGTATATTCCTGCAAGCCACCAAGGTTATGGTTATGGGTATACCTACACCCATGCACCTCCACAAAATCCTCATGTTGCACCTCAGTTGGGCACGTTGTCGGAAAAGAGAAAGCAAATGGAAGATAAGTTTGAAAGGACACTCGATGGGCACCCCTTTGCATCGAGTAGCGGTGATTCTCATCCCCACCACGCTCCGATCAACAATGAACGAAAAGCCAAAGGCCGAGCCGAGCTCCATTTCACAAGGTACGAGGATTTCGGAATACCCATAAGCAAGGTATTTGAGAAATTGGTTAGGCAAGGCCTTGCAAAACCTCTTGTCAACTACCAACCCACAAACCCCAAGGGACATCTCGACACAACTGAATGGTGTGCCTTTCACAACTACCATGGGCACGACACTGTGAATACCCCTTTCCGATGAAGCGACGCATGGGAAGTATCTTGTGATTATTTTTATTTACAAAGGGAATATTCTTAACGACATTAAAATTATGAGAGTCGCCACGCCGTTTTAATTAAAGCCAAAACATTGAAAAAAGCATTTTTGGTGGGTTCGGGGGTCAAATTACAACAAGAGAAGAATATTGGACGTTATCACTCCTATTGCCCGAATTGATCGGTCTTTCTATCATGATGAATGTGTTAGTAATGTGTTAGTGATTTAGACCGGATCCGAAGATTGCCTACGTTCCTCTCAATGTGAGAAGCTCAGGTAAGCGTAGTTCGCAGAGAATTAGAATAGGCAGAAGAATCGGGATCATGCATAATGAGGGGGGAATTACCTAAAGATTAGGGTTTAGAAATAGTTCCTAGATCATCCTCAGGTTGATGAACCCTCGATCATCATCGGCTATGAAATAACATGTAATTATGAAGATCGCAACCCTAAATATGGCATAAATAAGGTTTTAATCTATGAACACGAAGAACATGCGAAGAACATATTATGAACATATGAATGAGCATGCAAAGAATATGAAGAAACTATGAATAAACATGTACGAACATGAATATAAAAGATCTACATTAAAAATAATGCAAGAACACGAAGAAAAAGTTAGAAAACTTACCTATGTTGGCAAGAAATAAACCTTGATCTTCTTGGAGGTTTGAATGCTAATTAGAGAGCAAAATAGTGTTTAAGAACTCCAAAATTCGTACTTAGAGCTCTCAAAATCGGATCCCTAAACCAATGGAATGGAGTGATTTATATAGTAAACTGATGGGAGGATCTGATGGTCCAGATCATCCAGCGCAAGGTTGGCCGCCTGGCCATTGTTGAAGCCGGTGACAAGAGTGGCCGCGTGGCCAAGATCAACGCGGAGCAAAGTTGGCCGCGTGGCCAAGGTTGCCGGCTGACTTGATTCTTAAGCTAGGGTTTCTGCATGGTTTTTAAGGAAACCATTTGTTACCTATTTTGATAGATTTTGCCATAAATGAGATATTTTGGGAATCCAGGACAAGTCTTTGCAAGGTTTCTAATTCCTATAAAGTCCTTGTATTTTTGGGAAAGTCCTAATAAACTCATTTTCAGGTCGGGTACTAACAGTAGCCCCTCGGCGACGCTTCTTGCAAGGCAATGTGGGGTCGACGATAAAACAAGGATCCGTCTGAAACATGAGTTTCAAAACAGATGAAAGGTAAGGGAACGGCTGAACCTTGGCAGGCGACCTACGTATCCGCGGGGGAATCAAGCCAAACGTAGTTCAAATCGGATGGAAATTGAGAATGACTGTCCTCTGATGGGGAGCAACGTCTTCTGCTGAGGAAAATGCACCTGCTGGGGATGAGAGATGACCGCGTCGGTCGGGTGGCTGAACCTTTTCAGGTTTCCTACGTATCCTTTGAGGAATCAAGCCGGTCGTAGTTCAGAGCTGTTGGGGAAAGACGAGACATCGGACTTCTGCTAGGGATAATAAACCTGTGGATACTATCTTGTGTGAAGAACGAACATTCGTAAGCAATGAAGTTATTTGGGAAAAATAAAGACTACGTTGTCTGAATAATCCCAAGATGGAATGGTAAACGCAATCAGGATCGCCAGGGTTCCTGCCGATTGCGCTAAAGTAATAGATGTTGGATTTCTTGCGAACAGAAACGCCGAGGCTTCTGCCAACCACGATCGATCAAGGATACGTATGTCATAGAGGCGCCGAAGTCTCTAGGATCATGCAAATCCTAATAATAGATGCCGGATCTCTTGCAAACAGAAACGCCGAGGCTTCTGTTAACCACGATCGGTCAAGGATACGTATGTCATAGAGGCGCCGAAGTCTCTACGATCATGCAAATCCTAATAATAGATGCTGGATCTCTCGCAAACAGAAACGCCGAGGCTTCTGTTAACCACGATCGATCTAGGATGGTATGTTATAGAGGCGCCGAAGTCTCTACAACCACACGAATCCTAAGCAAATATTTGGTGAAGAATGGAAATCTTAAGGGGCTTTCCGCACCCAAAGGTAACGAATATCAGTCAACATAGTGTTAAAGGTATTTAAAATGAAGTGGAATTTTATCTGAAGGGGCAAGGTTGGCCGCGTGGCCAAACACTCTGAATTGTAATAGTGGCCGCGTGGCCAAGACCGCTGAGTGGTCAGATCTCCTTCACGCGGATTGCTGATCTGACGGCTGGGGTTGCAAGGGCAAAAGTGGCCGCGTGGCCAAGGTAGCTGGCGGGCTGACTCTTGGTCACATCACCAGAAACCCTCCCTCTTCTTCTTCTTTTCTTCTTTCTTCTTCTTCCTTCCTCCATTGACGAGTTAGAGAGAGAAAATTGAGTTTTTTTAGAGAGAGAAAGCTCAGATTTTGATAATTTTGAAGACTTCATTTCACATATCTCTTGAAGCTATGGCAGATTGGATCAATGAGGCGTTATTTAGGGATTTCCCGGGCCAAGGTGGGTATATGATTCCACAGCAAGAGCCACAAGGAGAGGGGCACGGTAATGCTCAGGGCGGAGGAAATGTAGGGGCTGACCCAGGAGCGGGCTTTGAAGCGGCGCCCTTGATTCCACGGGGCGGTTTGAGACCACGGGCCGCGACTCGGAATTATCGCGATAATCTGCTGCGGTCTACGTTCGACCAAGATTACGATTTTTACATCGACTCTGAGCGTCATTGGTCGATGGGGCTTCCGGAGACGCGAGAGGTAAATTTCGAATTTTCATTCCTCTCCTTCTCGCACATTTGTATGTTTTATGCACATAATATGAAATGCTAGAATAATGGAATGCTAGAATTTAAATTGCTAGAATTGTAAATTGCTAGAATGGTAACATACTTGTGCTGTGTTTACCTGCAGAGGATCAAGGCTCGTGGGTCCACAGTGACTGTGGGCAAACTGTGGGCGTCCCTGCCGGAGGGACCGGGCGGTTTGCGTGCTCGGATCGAGGCTATGGGCTTTGGTCCATTCTTTGACAGTGTCCGCATGGTCGGGGCTACCCTGAAGGTGGCAGCGGTGATAGAGGTGTGCCGAGAGTTCTGGTGGGATACCACCCATACCTTCCACTTTAGTTGGGGAGAGATTACTATCACGCCGACGGATTTCACGGCCATCACAGGGTTGAGGTTTACTGGTACCCCTTTGCCTTTTGATGAGAGCTTGGCGGAGCGATGGGACTATAGACAGGCTCTGCTGGGAGTTGACACCGCCCTGGGAGGAGGTGTCAAGGGTTATGGAGTGGAGGCCGGGAAGGTGAATCGCTTGGTGGAGGTGGCTATTGAGGCCTTTCGTAGGGGGGAATATGATTTGGATTGCTTGGTCCGGCTGTTCTTATGGTACAGCTTCTCAGAGATTTTGTTTCCCAGTGGGGCTACTGTCTGCCGGTACTCACTGCTAGGGGCTTTTGTGGACTTGGACTTAGTCGGTGGGATTTCTTGGGGTGGAGCTGGTTTGGCTGAGATTTACAGGGCTTTGGACCATTGCTCGAGGGCTAGCTCGTCGGCCTTTGACGGGTTCCAGTTCGCCTTTGAGGTACGCTCTTGACTACCCTCCTTTTCACTTGTTGAGATTTCTGTTCTATCTTTTGGTCTGAAATGTCTCTCTCATTATATGCACAGGCTTGGGTGTACGAGGTCTTCGGTGTCGCCCCTTTTCAGTTAGTGATGAGTGTTAACAAGGTTGTTCCCATCATGTCGTACTGGTGCAAGGGTAACAGGGCTCCTTCCCGCAGAAACCGGGACAGGAAGACAGTGGATGCTGCTGATCTGAGGAGGGTGTTCGCGATGTCTGAGCCCATCGGGGTTAGATTTTACCCATGGAGCCCGGCCAATGAGGCTTCGGTGGGTCCCTATGTAGTGGATCTGACCGCTTCTAGGGTTCTGCTTGTGGGTCTCACCGGGGAGGCCATGTATCTTGGGGAGAGAGTGGTTCGTCAGCACAGGGCTGGTGCTTTACCGTGGGCTCCTTATGACCCTCCTCGGGATATGCTCCGTCCGCGAGGTTGGCGACTTTCTTGGCTCCCACTCCGGCAGAGCATTACAGAGGGAGTGATGATTATGCCGGCTATGTACGGACACGGCTGGTCAGTCCACAGGTACGGGCTAGGATGTTGTCCGGAGAGGGGTCGAGCTCGGCCCGTTATGTTGGTCGGAGTCGGCCTTTGGTTGACATGCCCCTTCGCTCGAGTAGCGTGAGAGTGATGAGGGGCGGCCGGGAGGTGGAGCTCAGCTTGGAGCCGACTGATGCCGATCTTGTTGAGGAGACATTCATACCTCCGCCTGACGCTGGGGTATGGCTTGGTGCTTTATATTAGTCATGTTTGCACACACCTATTTCTTTCTGCATTGTAATCATTTGCCTTGGTTTCACTTTCAGGTGACTCGGGAGGCCTATATCCGTTCAGCTCGGCGGGAGAACGTGTTGATGCGCTTACTGAGGGAGGCGTACCATTCATGTACTTGTCAAAGGGACGACGTTGCGTCACCCCAGCGTCGGGAACGGTCTCCGAATGGTGCGGGCTCTTCTCATATTGGTGGTCGAGCGGTCCGGGGACGGAGTTCGGGTACCGGTAGCTCTCGGGCTTTAGCGCGGCATGGAGACACCACGGAGGAAGATTCAGATTAGGCGGGGTCCACCTTTATTTCCTACACTGTTAGCTAGTAGAGAGCAGAGGGATATGTATGTACAGAACAAATGTATAAAATGCATGTATGTATATTATGTTCTAAAATACAATTTTATTGTGGGAGCCTACTTGTGCAAACTAGTTATTTTACAAATGTTCCTAATTTTATACAATGCATGAGCCATGGAAGGGGGCAGGTACGTAGTTGCATGGATCCGTTACGGAGTGGGAAGAAACAAATTGGATTTCTGCATGGATCAATGTTGGCCGCATGGCCATGGCGTGGCCCAGAGCAATGTTGGCCGCCTGGCCATGGCAAGATCCGGAGCAATGTTGGCCGCGTGGCCTAGGACGAAGTTGGCCGCCTGGCCAAGGACAATATCGGCCGCGGGGCCAAGGGCATATGTGGCCGTGTGGCCAAATCATGCGCCGCCTCCAGTTTTCCTTTTCCTGGCAAGAATCGGGAGTTGTGCAGTATTTAATGAACCCTTTGCAGCCATAAAAACGTACCAGCAACCTTTTGAGCAGTTTTTGAGTTCCTTTTAGCCAATTTTCTTGCTTTTTGCCATGGATCAAGAGGCTAGGATCACAAGCCTTGAGAAAAAAGTCTTTATAACCTCTTTGGAGAAGTGGGTCGCCAAACTTCCTGGTTCAAGTCGTAGGAAACTTGATGAACGGTATGGGATAAAGTGCCTTTGGTCACTTTTGCACATGAACTCCAATACCAATCTTTTGCAAGCTTGTGGTAAATTTTGGAATGATACCCTCCATGTCTTCAACTTTTCATTCAACGAGATAACCCCCACTTATGAGGACATCGCGGCATTATGTGGCTACGAAGGGAAGGGTAAAGTTGCCTTGCCTTTTGACTTCGTTTGCTTGAGGGACAAGTTGATGACCTTTGGCGCGCCCGCGGATGACCTTGATAGGTATGCTAGGGGCGGTTATGTCGACCTTTCTTGGATGCCACAACACTTCATGCATGCAGACGTGACATCTGACCGCTCCTTGGACCATCTTGCACTGTGCTTGTTTAGCTCTATCCTTTTCCCTTCTGAGGTGGGATTTGCCAGTGAAGGATGTTTGGGTATGGTGAACTTGGCTCGTTTGGGTTATGATATTGTACCGGCCATTCTTGGGGAGATGCTCTGTGGGATTCCCCATCTTGCGGCTTATGGTGGGATGCCTTGTGGTAGTGATAGGCTTTTGACCATGTGGTTGCAAGAGCGGCTTCGAGTGAATAAACCGGCGGCTTCTCTGAAGGTGGCCCCATGGATGCACCGCATTAGAGGAATGGCGGAGTGGTTTGAGGGCATGACTCTCAAAGGTTGGGAAAAGTATTTGGCGGAAATGGTGACTGACGACATTCAGTGGGTAGTGCCCCATTGGCACATTCACTCTGTGAGGGAGAAACAAGTGGGACTTCACATGATCAAAGTTCCGACCCTTTCTGGGACTACTTTTTACTATCCTTCTAGAGTGCTTCGTCAGTATGGTTTGGTGCAGACCATCCCGGAGGGTTGGGACGAGGAGAGAGATGATTTCCCTTTTGGGATACTTCAGTTGGATGGTAGTGCCTCAGTCCTTCTTTCTCAGATGTGGGGCGAGGCCGGTTTTAGTCGTAGGACCTTCCTCACACGCTCTAGCAACACCTTCCTGCCACGTGAGTATTTGGATTGGTACATGGGGAGACTTGGGCATGCAGAGCAGACTCTAGAGACCCTAAGGGGCACTATTTTGGGATCCTGTGCTCCAAGTTTTTCCTTGAGAATTAAGGAGGCTGAGGCTTATGCGAGGAATATGAGTAAGAGCGTGGCTAACGGAGGCGGAGAGGAAGTGGGGGCGTCCAAGAAGAGGAAAGGCGAAGAGGCTCCTAATGGCAAGGCTAAAGGTGTTAGCGAGTTCGAAAGAAGATTTTGTGAGAATCCTAGCAAGAAGAAAGTTCGCCGTGGGCAAAGCAAGAAGAAAGAGACCGATGGCACAAATGGCACTAAGGAGTAATCCCGAGCGTCTCTCCATGGTCGTTGCAGACACATTAGTTTAATTTAGTTTACTTTTGTTTTAGTTTTAATTTCAGAAAAGGTTATTCATTCAAAAAGTATGTCAAGCTTAGACTCATCAAATAAGTGTTAACATGTAATGACTATGGAAATAAAAGTTTTTGCTTTCAGAAAATACAACTTCTATCTTTATTGCTTAACAAGATTTGGATGTTTATTTGTTTTTTAGACCGCACCTTTTGAAAGGCTGCCTACGTTCCCCTTTTACAAATAGGACTAAGGGGCTCAGGTCACCGTAGTTCACTCCAGTCAGACTAGAATGATTCTAAAGAAAGGGAAGATAGAAGAGGGAATGCTCTAACTTTTGCCTAGACCGCCCTTACGGGTTTTCGATCTAGCGAGCTTTGTACGCACCCTTATTTTGCATAGACCTCCCTTTGCGGGTTTTCAGTCTATCGGGCTTCTTTTTGCGTAGTAAGTATATATTTTTATTTTATTTTTTTATTTTTTTTTAAGAGGGGGAGTCTAGTCATAGTAGCGTCTGAGCTTGCTGAGGTTGACTGGTTCCTTGAACGGGTTGCCATCCAAATCTGCCATTCTGACCGCTCCTCCAGAGAAAATCTTCTGTACTACAAACGGCCCTACCCAAGTGGGGGCCCATTTCCCGAGGGGGTTGAATTTGTTGGGCAAGCGTGCTTTGAGCACCAAGTCTCCTTCCTTTATGTCAACAGGCTTGACCTTTTTATTGAAGGCTTTTGTCGTTCTCCTTTGATAGGCCCGGATGTGTTCCATGGCCTTCAATCTGCGTTCGTCGAGCGTTGCCAACTGATCATAGCGACTACGAAGCCATTCTACCTCATTCACTTGGTTCTCGAGCAAGATCCTCAAAGATGGCACCTCTAACTCAATAGGGAGCACTGCCTCCATGCCGTATGTCAAAGCGTAAGGGGTCTCTCCAGTAGCGGTGCGGACTGACGTTCTATACCCCCAAAGTGCTAATGGTAACTTCTCGGGCCAATCCCGTCCTTGCGAAGCCATCTTGCGAATTATCTGCTCTATCGTCTTGTTGGCCGCCTCAACCGTGCCGTTAGTCTGTGGATAGTATGGGGAAGATTTCTTTCGTTCGATCTTGAATTCTACAAGCAAGCGAGCACACTCGGCTTCGAAATGACTGCCGTTATCTGATATAATGAGGTTAGGAACCCCATAACGACACATAATGTTCTCTTTGATAAACTGCGCTACCTTCTTGGAATTCAGCACCTTGTAAGACTGAGCTTCGACCCACTTTGTGAAGTAGTCGACCGCGACGAGGACGAATTCATGACCATTACTACCGGCCGGCGAGATCTTCCCAATAATGTCTATACCCCACGTGGCGAATGGCCAAGGCGTGGTGGAACTATACAATTCGTGTGGGGGGATGTGGTTGAGGTTGGAGCATACTTGACACTTGTGACACCGTCGAACCCATTGAATACAGTCTGTCTCCATGGTAATCCAATAATAGCCCAGCCGAGTGATCTTCTGTCTAAGCATCCTTGCATTCATGTGGGGTCCGCACAACCCGTTGTGTACTTCTTCCATTATTGCTTCCGCTTTCTTGTTGTCGACACATAAGAGCAACAGACCGTCGTAATGCCTCTTGTACAAAGTATCGTCTAACAGCACAAACTGCCCCGCCAATCTTTTGAGTGCTTGCAGACTCTTGGCCTTCACATCTCCGTCAAAGGACATCTCTCCGAGCTTAAGGAACTTGTAGATTTGGGCGTACCATTGATCTCCGTTTACCTCTGCATCGATCTGGATTTCACAGCAATAGGCGGGGTTCTCCCTTCGTCCAACCCTGAATGGTTTCACGGACCTTCCTTCTGGAATTTCAACTAAGGAGGCCAATGTAGCTAGAGCATCCGCGAACCTATTTCTGTCTCGTGGCAGGAAATGGAAGCTAACTTCTTTGAACTGTGCTATCAACTCATCCATGTAACCTTGGTACTGCTGCAGGCAAGGATCAATAGTTTTCCATTTCTTCGCCGTTTGGTTAATAATCAAAGCAGAGTCTCCATACACTTCTAACTCTTTCACGTTGCGCTCTAGGGCGGCCTCCAATCCGGCTATACACGCCTCATACTCGGCGGCGTTGTTGGTTGCTGAAAAGTTTAGCTTGATGGCTATGGGAGTGTGCTCATCTTTGGGATCAATAAGTAGGAGTCCGACTCCATTCCCTCGTTTGTTTGCAGCTCCGTCAAAGAATAATTGCCACCTTTCTGCGACCTCAATTGCGAAAATGTCATCATCCGGGAACTCGGGGTCGGGTCCTCTCATCTCAGTGCTCGGAGCGTCTGCGAGCTGATCGGCCATTGCCCTCCCCTTGATTGCCTTCCTCGGTACATAAGTAATGTCGAATTCTCCCAAGAATACTGACCATTTAGCGAGTCTCATAGAAAGGGATGGTTTATCGAACAGGTACTTGATAGGATCCATTTTCGAGACTAGTAAGATCGGATGGGATACCATGTAGTGCTTGAGCTTCGTCACCACCCATACTAGGCCTACGCAGGTCTTCTCGAGCGTGGAGTAATTGAGCTCGCTACCTTGTAACTTTCGACTGACAAAGT
Source organism: Campanula takesimana (assembly GCA_026119855.1). Classification (NCBI taxonomy): domain Eukaryota; kingdom Viridiplantae; phylum Streptophyta; class Magnoliopsida; order Asterales; family Campanulaceae; genus Campanula; species Campanula takesimana. The sequence continues at coordinate 623,960 of JAOWBW010001184.1, read as the reverse complement.
ACACTGCATTCTCAATCCGGGAATCTTTGGCTTCTTGTGCTAACATGGCTCCGACGGCGGTATCTGTCACAGTTAAGTATAGTAGCAACGGCTTCTCCTTATGCGGAGGGCGCAGGATTGGGGTATTCACCAAATATTGTTTGATCCTTTCGAAGGCTATCTGGCAGTCATGATCCCACTCCACACTGGCTGTTTTCCTCATTAACTTGAAAATTGGTTCGCAGATGGTGGTCAGCTGATTGATAAACCGACTGATGTATTGCAGGCGTCCCATGAATCCTTTTATCTCCGTCTTGGTACGGGGTGGCTTCATCTCCAGGATGGCTTGAATCTTCCTTGGGTCGGCTTCGATCCCATTCTCGGTGACCATGTAACCCAATACTTTCCCTCTACGAACTCCAAAGGTGCATTTTGCCGGGTTCAAACGCATGACGTGCTCTCTCAACCTGTTGAAGAATTTTCTGAGATCTATCAAGTGCTGGCCCCCAGACCCTTTTGAATGTATAATCATGTCATCCACATACACCTCAATCTCCTTGTGGATCATATCGTGGAATAAAGTCGTAACTGCCCGTTGGTAGGTAGCCCCAGCGTTCCTCAGCCCAAATGGCATGACAGTATAGCAAAAAGTCCCCCATGGGGTGGTGAAAGCTGTTTTTTCTTGGTCTTCCTCGGCCATCTTGATTTGGTTATAGCCGGCAAACCCATCTACAAACGACTTGACCTCATAGTGGGCGGTCGCATACACCAACATGTCGATATTTGGCAAGGGGAAGTCATCCTTTGGCGTAGCTTTGTTGAGATCCCGAAAATCCACACATACTCTGACTTTACCGTTGGATTTCTTGACAGTCACCAGATTTGATAACCAAGTTGGATACTCGATCACCCTGATAAAACCCACACGGAGTAGCTTCTCAATCTCCTCCTTCACTTGCAAAGACCATTCCGGCTTAATGCGGCGCAGCTTCTGCTTGACTGGCTTAGCGTCTGGTGCTGTCGGGATTCTGTGCTCTACGATCGAGTTGTCGAGCCCTGGCATGTCCTTATAAGACCATGCAAACACATCCACATATTCTTTGAGTAGCTCAATCAGTGCTTCCCTTTCGGCTCCGCTGAAGAAACTCCCAATCTGCGTTTCCTTAGGCTCGGCTTCGGTTCCCAAATTCACGCATGTTAACACCTCATCGGCAGCTTGGGCTCGAGATTCTTTTTGATTAATAACCTGTTCTGAGATTTCTTTAATGTATTCATCATTTAATGTGTCTGTGTCTGCCTCTTCTAATGAATCATTATTAACTAAGTGTATATCATTAGTTTGATTATTAGCCAATTTATCAGTTAAAAGAGTGACTATGGAGGGATACTCGGAAAGGTCGAGGTTTTCATTCATGGCAAAAGGGAAAATAGCGTTTGCAACAAGATCATAGTCTTCAGACGTAAGGTCGTCAGACTTAGAGGAAGACTCAAATTCAAAATGTAAAACACTAGACTCTGGGGACGGGGATTTTGGGCGAGTGACAGGAATGCTGCAGGAGTGGCGACAGGAGAAGGAGTAAGCCCCAGTGTTCCCGTCATAAATTCCGGAGTAGCTATAGGTCCCCCAATGATGCACCAATTCTTGAGCTTGTCCCCCATGGGTACCACCAATGTCCTTGGGTCCACCTTATCTTCAGAATCATCCCCGATGACGGCAACCATGTCTTCGTGCAGCCCCAGATTACCCAGATGTTGAAGCAGATATTGGCCGTCCCACGTCTCAGTCAAACTTGGAGTCTCTGCGGCTTCTATTGCTGGCTTGTCAAGGGTTGCGGCTTCAAGTTGATCCGCCAAGTCATCTGCAACCTTGGTGGAGTACTCATGCCTGATGGTTCTAACTCTGCCCGTGGCTTTGTCATATTCCATGTAAGTCAGCTTCATGTTGGACCGATCAAATTCCACATCTCTGAAAATCTCGAATCCTTTCTGCAATTTCCCGGTGTGGTCAATCCATGGCTCGGCGAACTCAAAACACGAAAACTCCTCGCCTTCCCTGACAAAGTAGCTATTCAGGGACAGGCGGTATGGCCGCATTTCAGGCTTTTTGTAGGGAAGCTTCATCTTTTTAAGCAATTCTATCCTTGTTGCTCCATCTTGTCTTCAAGAGTAAGGGTGTATCCTAGACCGAACAACCCTCGATGATTAACCTCTTCAATCAATTCTGTGGGGCCTTGTAAGTTCTTACCTAGCCCCAGCCCCGGTATAAAACCCATGTCACTTTGTCCGTTGTTTTGGTGAGGTCGATGGTGCAGATCTGTGCTTGAGCGACTATTTCGAAACCATTGAAGAGTCGGCTCTCTTCCCCATGCTGAATCTGTAAGACGGGAACGCCCTTGGTGTCTGTCCCTTGGGCAGTTACGAGATCGCTGTAGATGATGGTCACTTCATTACCAGATTGAAACTTCACACACTGGTGTAGGGAAGATGGGACAGCGCCCGACTGATGTAACCATGGCCGGCCGAGGAGGAGTGAGAAGGTTGCGGGGATGTCTATAACGTGGAAATCGGTTGGCAGGATCTTTGTTCCGATGGTAATGGGCAAGGTGACTTCGTCTATCACGGCGCGGCACGTAGAGTCATAAGCTTTGATGGTTTGCTTGGATGGGCGTAAATCAACACCATGAACGCCGACCACATCCATCATCCTTGAAGGCAGGATATTAATAGCAGAACCATTATCAATGAACACGGGGAATCTTCTTGCCATTCACCTTGACAGTGATGTATAAAGGCTCATTATGATCAACTCCGAACACTGGCTTGTCTAGCTCTGAGAAAGTGATGATGTTTCCATAGTGGATATTACCAATCATGTGGGTGACGTCCTCCGGGGTGATAGTGGATGGTACCATGGTGGCGGCGAGGTTTTGCTCGAACATGAGGCGATGGGCTAGGGAGGAGGTGAGTAGGGACCATAGTGAAATATGGGCTTGGGTTTGTTTGAGTTGAGTGAGGATAGGGTCTTCCTTGTCTAGGTCGGCTTGCTCGGGTTCCTTCCCAAAGACTTTCTTTGCACCCTTCGGGTCGGATTGGTACACTTGACCGGATCTGGTAAGGAGACAAACTTCTGCACGTAACTCCTCCAAAGACAATGGCGAGTCATGACAAGGGGGCGAAACTTCGGTCTTTTCGGCCTCCTCGAAGATTTCGGCCCAAGAAAGAGGTTGAGAGGGTTTGGGACTCTCTTCCTCTAGAGATTCGACTTCACTCACTAGTTCTTCTAAAGACAACAAGTAGCAAGAAGATTCTTTATTATTAGTCATTGGAATACAACCCATCTCATCACAGTCCGCCACAACAGACTCGGCCGGATCAGTGATCTCACTAAGTTCTACCATGAGTACATTGCTAGCTACATAATCTCTAGGGTCTTCGACTACCCCCTTGTGGATGAGCTCTTGCACGGCTTTCTTGAGTTCAAAACATTCTTCGGTAGTGTGACCGGTGCACTTGTGGTAGTGGCAAAACTTTGACAAATCGCAACCAAGACGGGGGAGATGTCCTTCCAATGGTTCGAGTATTTCTAACGTCACTAATGTCATGAAGATATCCACCATCGTGAGCCCTATCTTGTTGAAGGCATCCATGAGCTCGAGGATACTAATCTCACATGTTTGCACCATATTCACCCTACCCCCGTTGTTAGGAAGAGGGTTATTCACCACATTAGGACCCTTCGGCTTCTCAATCTTCTTGTCATTGATCAACCCTTGTACTACGCGCTTCAATTGAATACAACCATCCGTTGTGTGCCCGATGTGCTTGTGATACTTGCAGAACTTGGAGGCGTCCAAATCGGTTCTTGGGTAGGCGGGCTGGTAATTCTCCAAAGGCTTGATAAGACCTCTCTTGACTAACACGTCAAAGACTTTCCCCATAGGCATTCCAAAATCGTCAAAGTGTTCTCTCTCTCTTTGCGGCGGAGCCCCATTCCTTGTTACGGCTTGGACATCCAGCGGGACCTCTTGTTGGACCATATTCACTTGGCCGACGGCCTCCTTTCCACCCCTAGGAGGCGCAGGCGCAGTAGGACCCTTGTAGCGGAAGGAGTTGTTGTTGTTGGTCTTCGGACTTTCCTTTGGCGGTACAATCCCAGTGAACCCTGCTTCGTACCTTACTCCGGCGTCAACCATTTCCCGCAAATCAGGGAAGTAACCATTACCTATAGCTACTTTCATCTCCGGTAGCAAGCACTTGTAGAAAATCTGTTTCTGTTCCTTCGCCTTTGGTGGGTATTGGACCTCACACAACCGATGGTTCCACCTTTTGTAAAAATCATAAATAGCCTCGCCGGGCTTTTGCATAGTGTTCTCAAGGTCGGTTCGATTCACATGCCAATCCAAGTTAGCTTGATACTTCTCACAGAAAATGGCACTGATTTGATCCCACGTTTGCCTCTCGCTTGGTTCTAGCCCCAAGAACCAACGCAGAGCTATACCATCCAAAGTGCTATGAAATACGCGAGCCATTTGTTCGTTGGTGCAGTCACGAGCCCTCATGGCCAACACATAACTATCCAAATGAGTCTTAGGACACGAGTCACCATGAAACATTGCCACCTTAGGCATCTTGAAATCCTTGGGGAGAGCCCCCACTTGGCTAGGGTTGATTGTCTTGGTAGTCGGTGCACTTTGCTTATCCACGGTCTCGATCAACTTTCGCATTTGCTCTTGCATGGCCATAACCACAGGGTGATTGGAGATGTCGGGGATAGTTTCTGACAGAATGACGGGAGGAGTAGTGGAAGCAGTAGCAGCGGCCATCCCAATACTCAGAGGCAACGAGGGTGCGGGTAGTTTGCTAGCGGAGAGGTAGCCACCAAGCAGTTCAGGGGAAGGTTCATAGACAGCCTTGTTCTTGCTCATGGTAGTGAAACCTTGTTGGGTGTAGAGAGAAGGAGGTGGAACATTGCGGTAGCTTGGGAATGGGAAGGTAGTAGCATTGGTGTTGGGGGGACAGTTGGTATTGACCTCTTCATCCTCGATATAAATGAAATTCTCCCCATCGGGCACCAGTTTAGTCCCCTTTTGTTGAATGTGACCCTTCAACTGTTGGTTCTGGTCTTCCAGCATCTTGTTTCTTTCCTCGAGATTCTTGATCTTGGCTTCGAGACCGGCGAGGAAGTTCTGGAGGCTTGGGGGAATACCATTGAGAGTAGCCTCAGTGTTGAGCTCGGCGGCACTAGCGGGAGGAGCAGAGGCTGAACCTGAAGCGGGAGTTGACATTGCTGATGACGAGACTGAGAACGTGGACGGAGTAGAAGCTTCACGTTGTAGTCGACCACCCGAGCGGATCCAAACTTGCTTTGCTGAAAGGTTGAAGGGCAATGAAGTTTTTTAGGAGAGGGGGAAGGCTCATGCAAAGTATATTTTAATTTACAAAAACATACATTATTTACATCCTAATTGGTTGGAAGGGGTACCCCTTTTTTCGCAACTAGTTAGAAGACTACGATCAGTGGAGGCCATCACTACGTCTATAGACCCCTCGTTTTTCACCTGTATTGCACACTCCCAAACGGACAATTTGGGCGAGGGTCCTATAGGGCAAGCGGTTTCCACCAACCATCGGATCCTACGACTAACCCTCCCTTAAAGGCATTTAACGTGATGTCTATGTTGCATCCTACGCAAGTTAATGATGAGCGGAGATCTTGACAATAAACACTCATCTCACCATGGCACGTCCCTTGTAGGGAAATCACTTTTTTGTGCACTTTCTCTCAAAGATCTCGATTCATCATTGACTTGGGGATGACTCGACATAGACAGCACGTTAATTGACTATTAAGAAAAAGCTAGCCAAACCAACCGGTCAAAACCTAGGTGTGATACCTATACTAGTGTGGGTTGTGAGTGGAATAGACGAGTGACTCGAAAAGAGTGCGGCAGTAGCACACAAATTCCTGCACATCGAATACTCCGGGTAATGGGGACCTGTGCAGTGCTGACACGGACTAGTGGTAGTGTGTGGCAAGAAACTAATTCTTTTTAAGGAGAAAAGAGAGAAGTTTTTGATGTTAGGATGATGCAATGCAATGCATGAGAGAGAGAGAGAGGAGAGAGAGAGAGAATAATGTACAAGGGAGCATAGCAGAGTTTTGTTTGACCCTAATACCAAAGCGAAGATAACAGGGGTACAAGGATACAAGGTATATACAAAGTACAAGTATCAACCAAGTACAAGTATTAACGTTGCGGGGTGCGTGGGTGCATGTGTGAACATGGCAAGTATGTGAGGTGCATGTATAAACATGGCAAGTGTATGCATGTGTAAACATGGCAAGTGTGTGGAGGATGCATGTGTAAACATGGCAGGTGTGTGCATGTGTAAATATGGCAGGCGTGTGCATGTGCAAACATGGCAGGCGTGTGCATGTGTAAACATGGCGAGGTGTGTGCATGTGTAAACATGGCAAGTATGTGAGGTGCATGTGTAAACATGGCAGGTGCGTGCATGCGTGAACATGGCAGGTGTGGTGCATGTGAGAATCATGGAAAAGTGTAAGGTGCATGTGAGAACATGGCAAACATCATGATGTGAACGAAAGTTAGACCCACTAAGTTTGAAAAAGTTTCAAAGCAGTCCCCAGCAGAGTCGCCACTGTGAATACCCCTTTCCGATGAAGCGACGCATGGGAAGTATCTTGTGATTATTTTTATTTACAAAGGGAATATTCTTAACAACATTAAAATTATGAGAGTCGCCACGCCGTTTTAATTAAAGCCAAAACATTGAAAAAAGCATTTTTGGTGGGTTCGGGGGTCAAATTACAACAAGAGAAGAATATTGGACGTTATCACTCCTATTGCCCGAATTAATCGGTCTTTCTATCATGATGAATGTGTTAGTAGTGTGTTAGTGATTTAGACCGGATCCGAAGATTGCCTACGTTCCTCTCAATGTGAGAAGCTCAGGTCAGCGTAGTTCGCAGAGAATTAGAATAGGCAGAAGAATCGGGATCATGCATAATGAGGGGGGAATTACCTAAAGATTAGGGTTTAGAAATAGTTCCTAGATCATCCTCGGGTTGATGAACCCTCGATCATCATCGGCTATGAAATAACATGTAATTATGAAGATCGCAACCCTAAATATGGCATAAATAAGGTTTTAATCTATGAACACGAAGAACATGCGAAGAACATATTATGAACATATGAATGAGCATGCAAAGAATATGAAGAAACTATGAATAAACATGTACGAACATGAATATAAAAGATCTACATTAAAAATAATGCAAGAACACGAAGAAAAAGTTAGAAAACTTACCTATGTTGGCAAGAAATAAACTTTGATCTTCTTGGAGGTTTGAATGCTGATTAGAGAGCAAAATAGTGTTTAAGAACTCCAAAATTCGTACTTAGAGCTCTCAAAATCGGATCCCTAAACCAATGGAATAGAGTGATTTATATAGTAAACTGATGGGAGGATCTGATGGTCCAGATCATCCAGCGCAAGGTTGGCCGCCTGGCCATTGTTGAAGCCGGTGACAAGAGTGGCCGCGTGGCCAAGATCAACGCGGAGCAAAGTTGGCCGCGTGGCCAAGGTTGCCGGCTGACTTGATTCTTAAGCTAGGGTTTCTGCATGGTTTTTAAGGAAACCATTTGTTACCTATTTTGATAGATTTTGCCATAAATGAGATATTTTGGGAATCCAGGACAAGTCTTTGCAAGGTTTCTAATTCCTATAAAGTCCTTGTATTTTTGGGAAAGTCCTAATAAACTCATTTTCAGGTCGGGTACTAACAGACACCAACGATTGCATCGCTCTGAAACGCATTATCCGGAAGTTAATCGCGCAAGGAAAGCTTGAACACCCTGGTTTGGGAACTTGATGGCGCTGTGGTTGCCGTAACAGAAGATGAGCTTCAAAACCCCTTCCATCGCCCTTTTTTTAGGAAGAGTCAAAGTCCATTATTAGGACGTGTGATAAGTCTTTAGGGAAAGTCGGTTAAGATGTTTGTTAGGTTGAGTTAAAGTCTTTATTCCCCGGTTGATGCCATGTGGTGACCATTTTGGGTCCATTGTCAGTTCTCATTAATAAGATTATTATTGTCATTTTGCTTTGTCAAAAGTTTACAAAAATGTGTGTGTGAGTTTTTTCACCCAAAACAAAGGTATGTCTTTCAGAAAAAGAAAAATGGAGATCAAGTTTTCTCAAAATAAGATGTCATATTTTCCTAAAAGGTTAATCCGCTAATGAAGCATGCTTCTCAAATCATGGTTAATAATTTCACCTTGAGGTTTAAAATGCTAAAGTCCTTTGCGGTTTTGTCCCCTGGAAACATCGCCCAAGGAGCCCACATCCGAATTGGCATCTGAGACAACCATACACATGAGCGGGAAGAACAAACAATTGAGACACCGTCCACAAGAAGAAGCCCGAGCTTCAGGAGCCCGAAGGCGGCTACACCAAATGGAGGACTGTGCCCTTGCCAAGTGCCATACACGAAGGTTATGCACTTTGGAAGGGACATCATCAAAAGGAGATAGCCAAAAGCGAACTCGCCCTCATGAATAGACGACCCCGGCAATCACAACGCCAAGCCAAATGGAGACCTCGCGACATCTTTCCCGACGACATGGAACCCGAGTTCCCCGAGGAAGACATGGAATACGCCGCCGACAATCCCTCCAGCAACTGTGGAAGAAAATGGATCATCGTGCTTCATGGGAACCCATCCCTAAAAAAAAAAAAAAAAAAAAAAAAAAAAAATTGAGTCTTCCAGCCTCGTAGGTTCTAGAAGGAGAGTCCATTCGGGACTGTGTCTTTTTTACAGAGTTCCGCACTTGGGACATGTATGTACAAAGTTATCTGAATAAAAGAGTGGTTTTCCTTCTCTTCTCTCTAGACTTGAGACATTATTTTCAATATACATTTACTCTTGAAATCGCCTTGCTTGTTATTATCAAATGATTGCTACGTCCCTAAAATGATGAATTGACTTCTAAGCATAGTAGTCAATGACGACTCATTAAGGACGAATGGACCTAACACGAATAAAAATGCTAAATGCAAACAATTAATCTTGATGTGAATAAATGTTGTGATCAATTGGCATGAAGAAACCGTTAATGGCAAGCCTTCCCCAATACACTACCCCAATACACAACCCGATACATCTTTCCTATACAAATCCGTGATGCGCATCAAAGGCATCCCGAGACAGTGAAAAGGCAAGGATGTTGTTTCTTAACCGCCAAGATTCAACCGTGATCGCACGCACGCGACCAAGCAAAGGGCTTCCCAGATCTTCAAAGTCAAAGCCGAAAATGACGGACATGCCACCAAGGGGCTATCAATGAGCCAATGCCCAAGAAACCAAGTTGGGGCTAATGTTTCCCCTCTCCCTTAAAAAAAAAAAAAGAAAAGGATGAGAAGAGAAAAACGAATATGTGAAAATAAGGAAAGGAAATGAGTATATGAGGAAGTCTGCCTCAAAAGCTCACCAAGTTCACAACAAAAGCCCACCTCAAAGGACATCCTGAAGAGTTCACCGCAAAGCGAGGAGATCTACAAAGCAACAACATCCTTCAAAAGGACACCGACTTCAGCAAAAGACGGTCCCATGGCCGAACTACGGCGACCTGAGCTCCTCAAAATGAGGGGAACGTAGGCAACCTTCGGGTCCGGTTACAGCATGAGAAAGAACGGTCAAACCATGGCTTTCCCAAAGTAGACAAGCCTCTCCCCCACGGTCCCATCAATGACCGATTTCCCAAGACACACCTTCTTTGGGCCAATTCCCCATAAACACCTTCTCCTCCCGATCTTGCCATTGATCGAATCTTGATCCTAATTGATCACAACATTTATACATGTTAAGGCTAATTACTTGCTATAATCTTGACTTAATGACAAACATGGTCCATTCGAGCAATCATTTGATGATATTAACTAAGGCAAATTTCAAATGTCTCGACAAGTCTTCTTCTCTACATCTTAGGAAAGAGCTAAACACTTGTATTCTGTCAAGCAAGGGCTTCCTTCCATTTCATGATAAATTTCTCAAAGAGCTCACCAACATAAAGGGACTCTCTTCCAAATAAAATGCCCTTGCATGTTTCCTCCAAAAGATATCTAAAGTCCCCGTTCTATCGAGTCGGCTGGTTCACTCATAAGAAAAAAAGGGAAAAGAAAGAAAAGGCACCAAAAAAAAAATAAAAAAAAATAGCCCGCTAGGTTGAAAACCCATAAGGGTGGCCTAGGCAAAAGACAGGATGTGCCATAAAAGATGCAAAAAGAGATGCCCGCTAGGTTGAAAACTCGAAAGGGCGGCCTAGGCAAAAGAAAGGGTGCGTCATGAAAAAGGGATGGGTTCCTAACCATGCTTCGAAGGTCAAAAGATGATAATGGGGCTACCCTGACACCAACAAGGACATGGGGCTACATCCACATCAATGAAAACACGGACGCGAGGCTACCTCCACAAGGACATGGGGCTACCCCATCAACGACTACAAGGACATTGGGGCTACCCCCACAAACAGTGACAAGCAGATTTCTTACCACCGGTCACTCTTCAATGAATGGACCAAATCCAAAAGACTTTATGCATAACAAACCTCGTGGTTAAGTTAAAATCAAAAATTTGATTGAACATGCTTCATTAAAAGATTTGTCTTTAAGAATAGGCATTCTCAAACTTGGCCATTTGGCATCATTTATCAAAAACAATGTTTTAAGCAAAATGCTTTGATCAAAGAATGATTTCCCCAAGGTCTTGAACTTTTTTGTCCATAATAAGTCTTGAAGGTCACCCCTAGGCTCTTTCCCGGTATCAAGAAAGCGTGTCAACTTTCCCGTAGAGTTAAGTTGGCCAAAGTCCAAACTTTGACCAAAAAGGTCAAGTTAAAGTTTGCCTTGTCAAACTCCCCAAAGGTGGAGTTGACTCGAATGTTTTGACCCCTTTTGAGACAAGTCAAGGTCCCCCAAGTGACCCCGTGTGAGAAGAGATTTAGGTCCCTTGAGTGACCCCCCCCCCCTTTTGAGATGAAGTCTAGGTCCCTCGAGTGATTTTCCCCCTGTGAGATAAAGCCTAGGTCCCTAGAGTGACCCCATGTGAGAAAAGATTTAGGTCCCCCGAGTGACCCTTTTGAGAAGAGTTTAGGTCCCTCGAGTGACCCCATTTGAGAAAAGTTTAGGGCCCCCGAGTGACCCTCTGAGACGAAAATCCGGCAGTCCTTAGAGGGGCGTAAGACCAGTTTTACTGTCAATCTCCCCAAAGATGGAGTTGACCAAACCTTGACTTAGAATAGTCGTTATAGGCTAGAGCCTTTACCCCGGCAGTCCTTAGAGGGACATAAGACCAATTTTCCCGTCAATCTCCCCAAAGATGGAGTTGACCCCGGTCAAGCTATGACTTAGAATAGTCGTTATAGGCTAGAGCCTTTGTCCCGGCAGTCCTTAGAGGGACATAAGACCAGTTTTCCCGTCAATCTCCCCAAAGATGGAGTTGACCCCGGTCAAGCTATGACTTAGAATAGTCATTATAGGCTAGAGCCTTTGTCCCGGCAGTCCTTATAGGGACGTAAGACCAGTTTTCCTGTCAATCTCCCCAAAGATGGAGTTGACCCTAGTCAAGCTATGACTTAGAATAGTCGTTATAGGCTAGAGCCTTTATCCCGGCAGTCCTTAGAGGGACATAAGACCAGTTTTCCTGTCAATCTCCCCAAAGATGGAGTTGACCCTAGTCAAGCTATGACTTAGAATAGTCGTTATAGGCTAGAGCCTTTATCCCGGCAGTCCTTAGAGGGACGTAAGACCAGTTTGCCTTGTTAAACTCCCCAAAGGTGGAGTTAACTCGAATGTTTTGACCCGGCCGTCCTTCATAAGTCCAACCATTTAGTCAACCCTCTCCCATAGAGCCAAGTTGACCATGTCCCGCCTCTGCCTCGCCTAGAGTCACGCTTCCTTGTCCATGTCACGGTAAGTCAACCCTCTCCCATAGAGTCAAGTTGACCATGTCCCGGCCGTCCTTCGTAAGTCCAACCATTTAGTCAACCCTCTCCCATAGATCCAAGTTGACCATGTCCCGCCTCTGCCTCGCCTAGAGTCACGCTTCCTTATCCATGTCACGGTAAGTCAACCCTCTCCCATAGAGCCAAGTTGACCATGTCCTGGCCGTCCTTCGTAAGTCCAACCATTCAGTCAACCCTCTCCCATAGAGCCAAGTTGACCATGTTCCGTGTAAGTCAACCCTCTCCGATAGAGCCAAGTTGACCATGTTCCCTGTAAAGTAAAGTTGACCGTACCCCCAACAAGTCAACCCTCTCCCATGGAGCCAAGTTAACCATGTCTCGCCTCTGACCCTTAGAGTCATGCCTCCTTGCGGACCTTAGTAACCCCGCGTATCCCCGAACTACGTAGGCTTGATTCCCCGTGAACGGGATGCGTAGGAATCCTATACCACTAGGTCCAGCCATGCAACCAAAATCGGTTAAAGCCGTCGTCCCGTCAGATTGGGATGCTTATTTCTATCGACAACCCCGCTCCTTCGAAGCGACGTTGCCGAGGGGCTCTGTAAGTACCCCAATCTGAAACTAACCTATCTTCGAGGTAGCCTTAGCACCGTTTCAGGGATAATCTAATAGGCCAGGACCTCCCTAGGATAAGCTATAAATTCCAGGACTACTCTGGTATAAAATTGGAAAAACCCAGAAGCTCGCCAGGCTGAGCCGTACGGATGCTTTGGGTACTAGAGGGGCCTAGCCGTACGGCTGGTTTGGGCACCCTCAGTCCCTATAAATAGAACCCCTTGCTGATCATTTCAGGGGGGAGAAATACACATTAGAGAGGTCACTCTGCTAGAATTACCACAGAGTAAGAGTGAGAGTGATCACAAACCAAAAAAGGAGAGAAGAAAGGAAGATTGGCCTTAACCATCATAGGTAAAGCCACCTCCCCCCTCCTTTCTCTTCATCTTACTCCTATTTTCTTTCTTATATCTTGATTATACATGTATTTATTCTTCATTCATGCAAAGACTTGTCCATTTCAAGCACCTCTTGTTTCTTGCAAGACTTGTCTATTATCAAGCACTATATATCTATCTATTACATTACTATCTTGTCCAAGCTATGAGAAGTTCCAAGGTGCCCTCCATACCTTGTATGGAAGAGGTTCTAAACCTAGACACTCATAGACTTGTTGATTGTCATTTATATTCCTTATTCATTTAAATGGTATGCTTGTTTGGCCATGATAATCATGAGGGTGATGAAACCTTAGTGTTCATCATTTTCCTCTTTGGTTTAGCCTCAAAATCCCACTTTTGGGTCATAAAGATTCAATCTTTATGTGTTATTTTGACTCTTGGAAGGATTTTAAGTCATAAAATGTCATCTTGGTGATAAAGTTCCAATCTTTATTCACCAAATGACCAACTTTGGTCCAAAGGGAACATTCATCAACTTTCTTGTTTTCTCCTATGATTGCTCATGATCACACCCAAATACTTGTTTTGGGGAACCAAGTGATGATCATTTAGCATAGGAATGATGTTATGAAGCTTGTAAAATGATTTCTTGCAAACTGGGATCAAAACACAGTTTGTCCAGCTTCAGACAGAATGCCCTGTTTCTGTTCTGAACTGGACTGTTCTTGAGCAAACTGTACAACCCCAGAATTGCTTCCTTCAGCCGTACGGCTACTTTAGGTAGGGGGCAAAATTGCCTGTTTTGCCCTCTGACCTTTATCTTATCACTCAAAGCCCCTTTTTCAGCCGAGTTTCTCAAATAAAATCAATAACAGAATTTTTTCCGTTAAATACACACACACACATATGCACATTTTAACTAACTTAGGGAGACTCGGCTTTGTCCGAGGCAATTTGAGAGGACGTAAAAAGTCCTCCCAAGTTGTAACCTGACCTCCGAACCTTTGAACTCAAACCTTTGTCATTTTGTTGGGTTTAAAATTAACAAAATGTGGCGACTCCGTTAAATTTGACCGGTTCCCGTGTTTGGCATTTTGTCCTCGTGCGAACTTTGCTTGTTTCGCCCCGAGGACGGGATCCTTACAACTCCTTGGACCAACCATTTAGGATGTAAATAAATGCAAAACTTATCATTAAATAAAATGTGCATTGCTTCTAGGCGACCTCTAAGGTCCATTGCTCACCCCTTGGGCCTTCTATCAAAATTCCTCATCTTGGCCTATCTAGGTTACCTACCCATCATTGCGATCCATTTGGGTCTACCCTTCATCTCGACCCATTTTGGTCAAAATCCCACCATCCTTTGGCCTCTTAGGACAACTTTATCTACCTTTGACCTCCTAGGTCAACCTTCCCAACCTTTGACCTCCTAGGTCAACCTTATCTACCTTTGACCGCCTAGGTCAACCTTCCCAACCTTTGACCTCCTAGGTCAACCTTTGACCCCATAGGTCAACCTCATCCGCCTTTGACCTCTTAGGTCTACCCTTGACCGCCTAGGTCAACTTTATCCGCCTTTGACCTCTTAGGTCTACCCTTGACCTCCTAGGTCAACCCTATCACCTTCGACCTCTTAGGTCACCCTTTGACCTCTTAGGTCTACCCTTGACCCCCTAGGTCAACTTTATCAACCTCCGACCTCTTAGGTCAACCCTTGACCTCCTAGGTCAACCTTATCACCTTCGACCTCTTAGGTCACCCCTCGACCTCTTAGGTCAACCTTTGAACCCTTAGGTCAACCTCATCCGCCTTTGACCTCTTAGGTCAACCCTTGACCGCCTAGGTCAACTTTATCCGCCTCCGACCTCTTAGGTCAACCATTGACCTCCTAGGTCAACCTTATCCCCTTTGACCTCCTAGGTCAACTTTATCAACCTCCGACCTCTTAGGTCAACCCTTGACCACCTAGGTCAACCTTATCACCTCAGACCCCTTAGGTCAACCCTTGACCTCCTAGGTCAACTTTATCCGCCTCCGACCTCTTAGGTCAACCATTAACCTCCTAGGTCAACCTTATCACCTTAGACCCCCTAGGTCAAGTTTATCAACCTCCGACCTCTTAGGTCAACCCTTGACCACCTAGGTCAACCTTATCACCTCAGACCCCTTAGGTCAACCCTTGACCTCCTAGGTCAAACTTATCACCTCCGACCCCTTAGGTCGACCCTTGACCTCCTAGGTCAACCTTATCACCTCCGATCTCTTAGGTCAACCCTTGACCTCTTAGGTCAACCTTTGACCCCCTCGGTCAACATTATCACCCATTGACCTCTTAGGTCAACCTTTGACCTCCTAGGTCAACCCAATCACCTTCGACCTCTTAGGTCAAACTTGGACTCTTAGGTCAACCTTATCCATTTTCGACCTCTTAGGTCAATCTTTGATTCCATAGGTGAACCCAATTACCTTTGGTCCTAACCCGCTTAGGTCAAACCGTCATCTGGACCCACCTAGGTCATTATTTGACCCACCGTCGTCCAGACCAACCTAGGTCAACCCATTTAGGTCCACACCATCCTTGACCCATTTAGGTCAACTTGTCCGTCTTAGGTTAAAACTACCCCTTCACCTTTGACCCGTCAAGGTCACCCCATGACCCGCTTAGGTCGACTTACCTATCTTGGATCCATCTAAGTCAATCTAAAACCTTCCTTAGTCCACCAACCCGAATAGGTCAACCTTAGACCCGCTTAGGTCAAACCATGTCTATCCCGCTTAGATCATCCCATAGGCAAACCTCTATAACCCGCTATCTTGATTCATTCACCATATAGGTCAATCCAACCCTTCTCATTTAGGTCGACCTATCCTTTACCTATCTAGGTTAACCCACCATCATCGACGCATTCTAGCTTGAACCATTTCTTGTCTCAAACCTTAGGTCAAACCATAGGTTAAATTTAGGTCAAACCTTACCCGATTCCTATAGGTCTTCCTCACCCATGCTTGACCAAGGAGCGAGTCATCTCCCTCTTTTTTGACCCCTGTGGTCATCTCTCACCTCTTTTTAAAAGTCTAACTTGATTCGAACTACGGCGACTGATAAACGACTATTTTATAGTCTTTTATGATATATTTTACATACTTTTTTATCCCAATTCCTAGCTTTATTTAGTCAATTTTTATCTCTATTTACATCTTTTATTTGGATATGATGCTTGGTGTTACTTTGTGGTTAAAACAGGTCTTTCGGGTTAAAATATGACTCATATAGTGAATCGGAGCAAAAAGGTTGAAGATGGAACAATTTAACCAAGTCAAACCAGCCCGGACCATATTCAAGACCCGCCCAGGTGCTCGGCCGAGCATAGGGAATCAGAAAGGCAGATTTATTTTCAAAGGCTTGCTCGGCCGAGCACTTTTCCTTGACTCGGCCGAGCACCCCTGTTCAGCAACTTTTCAGATTTCTCCAAAAGGCACCTTTTCAAGAAACCTTCCGGGAAAAAGCACATCTCTTCCTCCATGGCCTATATAAAAGACTAGAAACCAGTAGTTTAAGGATGGAGAATTTATTGTAACATTACTCTACTAAATTTTAGTCTCAAATATTATTATTTTATATCTTTTTGGAGGTATTCTTGAGGAAAAGCAATAAATATTCTTACAGAGTTATTCTCAGCCCTTTGTCTTCATCCAAATCTGAATAAGTGTTTCTCATCTCTCCTTATTATTTTTATCTTGTTCATGTTTTGATTTCACAAATGGCTTGTGAGTAATTCTCCCTTTTTCTCGGGGTTGGAATTCAACACCATTTGTTCATCACTTTAATTCATGTTCATCTATTTTTCTTCTCTTCATCTTAAACAATCTCTTCATATTGTACTAAAACGCCTACAACCATGATGAGCTCCATGATTTGTATGAATCTTAGTTAGTCAAGAGATGGAGCGAGAGTGGAATCTTGACTAACGGAACCATATGAATAGACTGGGTTTCATTAATCACGAGAGTAGGTTAATGGCCTAGGGGTGCTCCTTGAGTGGAAGTATGCCGATTTTCATAAAGAAAACTTAATGGATTCTTACTAATTATGGTCAGCTAGAGATAAGCCGGAATGCCCGTTTGTGACAGGGCGGGGACAACATAAACGGATTTCTCAAACAGTTAGGGCATAATTAGTATGAGAATACAAACGCTACTTGCTTGATCGTGAGAAGTAGTGTAGGCCAAGCATACCATCCTTGATTTAAAATGAAATTTAAACTAAAAAGAGCATGATTACTTGATGAACATTTGATTGTTTGAGTCCCAATCCCAGGAAGTATTTCTTCATAAGAGTTTTCAATTCAAAATTAGAGTATTGTGCAATATATTTCTAGTTCAGTGACAAAATAATTTTATAACCCCCAATCACACTTTTTACTATTCTTTCATCAAAGCAAACATTTTCTAAAGTAACGTTTCTCCGTGGGATCGACCCGTACTTGCACATTACTATACTATCAAAATTAGAGTATTGTGTTTTTAAGTCTTTAGTTTTAATTTTATTTATTTTTATTATTTAACATCCCTTCGAAGAATTTGTGTCTTTGAATTTTTTTTTTCTTTAGGTACTCTCGGAGTATATGAAAAGAGCCCGAATCATACTTGAAGAGTTTGATCCGGAACCTGAAAGAACCTTTCACGAAAGGTTAAGAAGACTTAGAGAAGTGCTAGAAGGAAACATGGCACAGAACGGAGAAGGAGATCCCGCTAGACCCCTACCTAGGACCCTTCGGGACTTTGTCAATCCAAGTACCCCTGGGACTAGGACACCCATCATCATACCAAATGCCGACGCAGCCCACTTTGAGATCAACCCACAACTTTTGCATATGGTTATGAATAACCAATTCGGTGGCTCGGCACTTGAAGATCCCCACCTTCACATCCAATCCTTCTGGGAGTATTGTGACACCACCCGAGTTCTCGGTGTCACTCCGGAGGCTATTCGGATGCGCCTTTTCCCATTCTCATTAAGGGATAAGGCGAAACAATGGTTGAACTCGGTCCCCCACAATTCATTAACAACTTGGGACCAAGTTCAGAAAGCTTTCCTTGGGCGTTTCTTCCCTCCAAGCAAGACCGCCCAAATCCGGACTAAGATCACAAATTTTAGTCAAAACGGAAATGAGTCACTCTATGATGCTTGGGAACGTTATAAGGAACTCTTGAGAATGTTCCCTCACCACGGGCTGGAAAAGTGGTTGATCGTGCACACATTTTACAATGGTCTCATGTTCAAGACAAGGGAGACTATTGATGCTGCCGCTGGAGGAGCGCTTATGAACAAAGGAGTAGACGAAGCACACGACTTGATCGAGAACATAGCATTGAACCATTATCAATGGTCCAATGAGAGGGAGCTACCGCAAGGAACTCCAGGTAAGTACACTATCGATGCTGTTACTCTTCTTTCTTCTAAGGTTGACACGATTCTAAAAAAATTTGAAAATATTAATATGAATCCCGTGGCCAATGTGAACGTTTTTTGTGAACTATGTGGGTCTAACTCACATAGTACCAAGGTTGTGAATTGCTTGACACTACCCCTAGTGAGCAAGCAAATTTTGCAAACTCTTATGGGAAAAATGGGGGTATGTATTCAAATACATTTAATCACGAATGGAAAAATCACCCCAATTTTTCCTATAAGAGCAATAATGTTTTAAACACTCAACCTTCTTCTAATCAAGCACCAGGATTCACATCAAATTTCAACAATAATTCTTTCCCTCCCCCTAAATCAAAGTTAGATCTTATAATGGACTTCATGGTCGAAAATAAAAATACACAAGATAAGATCAACAATGAAGTTATGGAAAGTTTAAAGGCATTAAATAGTAGGTTCGATAATCTAGCCGCACATAGTAAAATGCTAGAGAACCAAATTGCTCAACAAGCCAATGCTTCGTCTAGACCACAAGGGAGCCTTCCCGGTCAAACGCAAAGGCCTAATGAACATGCTAATGCGATAAATAGCGGGAGTGAAAAAGAAGAAAACCTTAGTGATAAGAACCATAGTCCGACTCCTCAAATTTTTAAAACTAATAAGGAAGTTGAGAAGGGGACGGAATCCCCGAAACCATCTAGGAATTTTGATCCGCCAATACCTTACCCTCAAAGGTTGGCGAGGGCAAATCTCGATAAACAATTTTCAAAATTTTTAGAAGTTTTAAAATCAATTTACATCAATGTTCCTTTTATTGATGTTTTAAAACAAATGCCCTCTTACACAAAATTTTTAAAAGAAATTCTTTCAAATAAGAGGAGACTTGAGGAGTTTGAGTCTGTTGCACTAACGGAAGAGGTAAGTGCCGTTTTACAAAGCAAACTACCTCCAAAATTAAAAGATCCCGGCACTTTCTCTATCCCTTGCAACATACTCCCTCCGTCCCAGCTCACTTGAGACTTTTTGACCAAAATTGGTCAACTTAAGGTCGGTTTGACCAACACTTTATATAAATATTTATAATCCGAACAAAAATTAAAAAAATGTAAAATGACCACCATTAAAAATCCTCACAATAACAATTTTTAAAAAGTTTTTTGGAACATAAATACTTCTATAAAGTGTTGGTCAAACCGACCTTAAGTTGACCAGTTTTGGTCAAAAAGTCTCAAGTGAGCTAGGACGGAGGGAGTAGGTAATTTCAATGTTGAGAACGCATTACTCGATCTTGGGGCAAGTGTTAGCCTCATTCCGCTATCAGTTAGTAAGAGAATAGGTGTGGGGGAAATCAAACCCACCACAATAACTTTACAATTAGCGGACCGTTCCATTAAGACTCCGGTAGGTATTATGGAAGACATCCCTTGTCGAGTTGGGAAATTAACAATCCCGGTCGACTTTTTAGTTCTTGAGATGGAAGAAGACAATAACATTCCCGTTATCTTAGGTAGACCATTTCTTGCCACCGCGGGGGCAATCATTGATGTTAAAAATGGTAAACTTTCTTTAAACGTAGGGAATGAGAAAGTGAATTTTAAATTAATAAAAAATCCAAATCTTAAGAACCCTTGCTCTGGTGTTAACTTGTTAGAATCTATGAGCAAGGAATGTGAAATTAGAAATAAGTGCCCTACTAGAGACAAGATTGAAAAATCCATGCCAAAGGGTAAGATACCAAAGAAGGAAAGCAAACCGGGGTGTCGTATGTGCATAGATCGCAGAAGCTCAATCATTACAATGGGCATGGAATGGCGGATTGTCAAAGACAATAGGCCGTCACGATACCATTCATTAGCCATTCCAATTATAAGAAAGGGGTCGAGCTAATGACCTTAAACAAGCATCATCGGGATGGTAACCGATGGATTATTTTTTTTTGTTTTTATATATTATTATTTTACTCTTCTTATTCTTCTCCTCCCAAGTTTTTCTTTTTAAAGTTGTCCTATTTTAAAACATTGAGGACAATGTTTGATTTAAGTGTGGGGGAGGGGGTAGAATCTCTTTCTTTTTGTCTCAAAAAAAAAAAAAAAAAAAAAAAAATCTTTTTTATCATCATCAAATTATCCTTATAAAACTTTTTCTTATTTATTTCTTTAGAAACTTTTATCTTTTGAGAATTTTGATAAAAAGAAGTTAGGAATATATTGGGAATAAATGAATTTTTTTTATGTATAAGTATAAAATTTATAAACTTTATTAAGTACAAGCATTATTATTTTTTAATGATTTTTGGGTCATTTAAGTTAGGTTACATTAACTTGTGAAAATTTTAAAAACATTCTTTTTTATACATCACAAAAACCTTTATTTTTACTCCTTTTAAGATATGAATGATTGTTATGCATTCCCGAATCACAAAAACCTTCACCTAAAACCATCTTTCCATTTCCACTTTCAAGGCTATTAATCAACTTAAATCTCTTGTGAATTGCCCACTCGAATATCTAAATGAATAAATCATTATAGAGTGGAACAATTCAAGCCAAGATATTCAATTGCCACGTATAACTAATATAATCTCTAGCCTTTTCCACTACCATCCTCCGCCTCTATTTTTGTGATTCAAGGTGCATGACAACTTATGAGTATCTTAGTTAAGGAATAAAAGTCAATGTTCAAATGATGAATTTCAAGCATGAAGCAATTCTTCACAAAGCACTCTAAAGAGTGAATTTATTTCAAAACCATACTTGTGATCCAAAAGTTCATTTGGCTATTTCAATATGCTTCTACTTAATAAATTTTATTCTTGCTATATGAAACTTATAATTTTCTATCTATTTCCCAATATAATCCTAGTTTCTATTGAGCAAAATTCTTGAATTATAGAAGGGACGGAAAAATAAGTAGGAAGAATTTTTATCAAGGCATATTTTATTTTTTTAAAGAGAGCATGTTATTTATTTTACTTATTCTTGTATGGTCATTTATTCTTCTCTTCCCTTTTTCCAATTTCTAACTTGCTTAGGGACAAGCAAGGTTTAAGTGTGGGGGAGTTGATAAACGACTATTTTATAGTCTTTTATGATATATTTTACATACTTTTTTATCCCAATTCCTAGCTTTATTTAGTCAATTTTTATCTCTATTTACATCTTTTATTTGGATATGATGCTTGGTGTTACTTTGTGGTTAAAACAGGTCTTTCGGGTTAAAATATGACTCATATAGTGAATCGGAGCAAAAAGGTTGAAGATGGAACAATTTAACCAAGTCAAACCAGCCCGGACCATATTCAAGACCCGCCCAGGTGCTCGGCCGAGCATAGGGAATCAGAAAGGCAGATTTATTTTCAAAGGCTTGCTCGGCCGAGCACTTTTCCTTGACTCGGCCGAGCACCCCCTGTTCAGCAACTTTTCAGATTTCTCCAAAAGGCACCTTTTCAAGAAACCTTCCGGGAAAAAGCACATCTCTTCCTCCATGGCCTATATAAAAGACTAGAAACCAGTAGTTTAAGGATGGAGAATTTATTGTAACATTACTCTACTAAATTTTAGTCTCAAATATTATTATTTTATATCTTTTTGGAGGTATTCTTGAGGAAAAGCAATAAATATTCTTACAGAGTTATTCTCAGCCCTTTGTCTTCATCCAAATCTGAATAAGTGTTTCTCATCTCTCCTTATTATTTTTATCTTGTTCATGTTTTGATTTCACAAATGGCTTGTGAGTAATTCTCCCTTTTTCTCGGGGTTGGAATTCAACACCATTTGTTCATCACTTTAATTCATGTTCATCTATTTTTCTTCTCTTCATCTTAAACAATCTCTTCATATTGTACTAAAACGCCTACAACCATGATGAGCTCCATGATTTGTATGAATCTTAGTTAGTCAAGAGATGGAGCGAGAGTGGAATCTTGACTAACGGAACCATATGAATAGACTGGGTTTCATTAATCACGAGAGTAGGTTAATGGCCTAGGGGTGCTCCTTGAGTGGAAGTATGCCGATTTTCATAAAGAAAACTTAATGGATTCTTACTAATTATGGTCAGCTAGAGATAAGCCGGAATGCCCGTTTGTGACAGGGCGGGGACAACATAAACGGATTTCTCAAACAGTTAGGGCATAATTAGTATGAGAATACAAACGCTACTTGCTTGATCGTGAGAAGTAGTGTAGGCCAAGCATACCATCCTTGATTTAAAATGAAACTTTAAACTAAAAAGAGCATGATTACTTGATGAACATTTGATTGTTTGAGTCCCAATCCCAGGAAGTATTTCTTCATAAGAGTTTTCAATTCAAAATTAGAGTATTGTGCAATATATTTCTAGTTCAGTGACAAAATAATTTTATAACCCCCAATCACACTTTTTACTATTCTTTCATCAAAGCAAACATTTTCTAAAGTAACGTTTCTCCGTGGGATCGACCCGTACTTGCACATTACTATACTATCAAAATTAGAGTATTGTGTTTTTAAGTCTTTAGTTTTAATTTTATTTATTTTTATTATTTAACATCCCTTCGAAGAATTTGTGTCTTTTAATTTTTTTTTCTTTAGGTACTCTCGGAGTATATGAAAAGAGCCCGAATCATACTTGAAGAGTTTGATCCGGAACCTGAAAGAACCTTTCACGAAAGGTTAAGAAGACTTAGAGAAGTGCTAGAAGGAAACATGGCACAGAACGGAGAAGGAGATCCCGCTAGACCCCTACCTAGGACCCTTCGGGACTTTGTCAATCCAAGTACCCCTGGGACTAGGACACCCATCATCATACCAAATGCCGACGCAGCCCACTTTGAGATCAACCCACAACTTTTGCATATGGTTATGAATAACCAATTCGGTGGCTCGGCACTTGAAGATCCCCACCTTCACATCCAATCCTTCTGGGAGTATTGTGACACCACCCGAGTTCTCGGTGTCACTCCGGAGGCTATTCGGATGCGCCTTTTCCCATTCTCATTAAGGGATAAGGCGAAACAATGGTTGAACTCGGTCCCCCACAATTCATTAACAACTTGGGACCAAGTTCAGAAAGCTTTCCTTGGGCGTTTCTTCCCTCCAAGCAAGACCGCCCAAATCCGGACTAAGATCACAAATTTTAGTCAAAACGGAAATGAGTCACTCTATGATGCTTGGGAACGTTATAAGGAACTCTTGAGAATGTGCCCTCACCACGGGCTGGAAAAGTGGTTGATCGTGCACACATTTTACAATGGTCTCATGTTCAAGACAAGGGAGACTATTGATGCTGCCGCTGGAGGAGCGCTTATGAACAAAGGAGTAGACGAAGCACACGACTTGATCGAGAACATAGCATTGAACCATTATCAATGGTCCAATGAGAGGGAGCTACCGCAAGGAACTCCAGGTAAGTACACTATCGATGCTGTTACTCTTCTTTCTTCTAAGGTTGACACGATTCTAAAAAAATTTGAAAATATTAATATGAATCCCGTGGCCAATGTGAACGTTTTTTGTGAACTATGTGGGTCTAACTCACATAGTACCCAAGGTTGTGAATTGCTTGACACTACCCCTAGTGAGCAAGCAAATTTTGCAAACTCTTATGGGAAAAATGGGGGTATGTATTCAAATACATTTAATCACGAATGGAAAAATCACCCCAATTTTTCCTATAAGAGCAATAATGTTTTAAACACTCAACCTTCTTCTAATCAAGCACCAGGATTCACATCAAATTTCAACAATAATTCTTTCCCTCCCCCTAAATCAAAGTTAGATCTTATAATGGACTTCATGGTCGAAAATAAAAATACACAAGATAAGATCAACAATGAAGTTATGGAAAGTTTAAAGGCATTAAATAGTAGGTTCGATAATCTAGCCGCACATAGTAAAATGCTAGAGAACCAAATTGCTCAACAAGCCAATGCTTCGTCTAGACCACAAGGGAGCCTTCCCGGTCAAACTCAAAGGCCTAATGAGCATCCTAATGCGATAAATAGCGGGAGTGAAAAAGAAGAAAACCTTAGTGATAAGAACCATAGTCCGACTCCTCAAATTTTTAAAACTAATAAGGAAGTTGAGAAGGGGACGGAATCCCCGAAACCATCTAGGAATTTTGATCCGCCAATACCTTACCCTCAAAGGTTGGCGAGGGCAAATCTCGATAAACAATTTTCAAAATTTTTAGAAGTTTTAAAATCAATTTACATCAATGTTCCTTTTATTGATGTTTTAAAACAAATGCCCTCTTACACAAAATTTTTAAAAGAAATTCTTTCAAATAAGAGGAGACTTGAGGAGTTTGAGTCTGTTGCACTAACGGAAGAGGTAAGTGCCGTTTTACAAGCAAACTACCTCCAAAATTAAAAGATCCCGGCACTTTCTCTATCCCTTGCAACATACTCCCTCCGTCCCAGCTCACTTGAGACTTTTTGACCAAAATTGGTCAACTTAAGGTCGGTTTGACCAACACTTTATATAAATATTTATAATCCGAACAAAAATTAAAAAAATGTAAAATGACCACCATTAAAAATCCTCACAATAACAATTTTTAAAAAGTTTTTTGGAACATAAATACTTCTATAAAGTGTTGGTCAAACCGACCTTAAGTTGACCAGTTTTGGTCAAAAAGTCTCAAGTGAGCTGGGACGGAGGGAGTAGGTAATTTCAATGTTGAGAACGCATTACTCGATCTTGGGGCAAGTGTTAGTCTCATTCCGCTATCAGTTAGTAAGAGAATAGGTGTGGGGGAAATCAAACCCACCACAATAACTTTACAATTAGCGGACCGTTCCATTAAGACTCCGGTAGGTATTATGGAAGACATCCCTTGTCGAGTTGGGAAATTAACAATCCCGGTCGACTTTTTAGTTCTTGAGATGGAAGAAGACAATAACATTCCCGTTATCTTAGGTAGACCATTTCTTGCCACCGCGGGGGCAATCATTGATGTTAAAAATGGTAAACTTTCTTTAAACGTAGGGAATGAGAAAGTGAATTTTAAATTAATAAAAAATCCAAATCTTAAGAACCCTTGCTCTGGTGTTAACTTGTTAGAATCTATGAGCAAGGAATGTGAAATTAGAAATAAGTGCCCTACTAGAGACAAGATTGAAAAATCCATGCCAAAGGGTAAGATACCAAAGAAGGAAAGCAAACCGGGGTGTCGTATGTGCATAGATCGCAGAAGCTCAATCATTACAATGGGCATGGAATGGCGGATTGTCAAAGACAATAGGCCGTCACGATACCATTCATTAGCCATTCCAATTATAAGAAAGGGGTCGAGCTAATGACCTTAAACAAGCATCATCGGGATGGTAACCGATGGATTATTTTTTTTTTGTTTTTATATATTATTATTTTACTCTTCTTATTCTTCTCCTCCCCAAGTTTTTCTTTTTAAAGTTGTCCTATTTTAAAACATTGAGGACAATGTTTGATTTAAGTGTGGGGGAGGGGGTAGAATCTCTTTCTTTTTGTCTCAAAAAAAAAAAAAAAAAAAAAAAAAAAATCTTTTTTTATCATCATCAAATTATCCTTATAAAACTTTTTCTTATTTATTTCTTTAGAAACTTTTATCTTTTGAGAATTTTGATAAAAAGAAGTTAGGAATATATTGGGAATAAATGAATTTTTTTTATGTATAAGTATAAAATTTATAAACTTTATTAAGTACAAGCATTATTATTTTTTAATGATTTTTGGGTCATTTAAGTTAGGTTACATTAACTTGTGAAAATTTTAAAAACATTCTTTTTTATACATCACAAAAACCTTTATTTTTACTCCTTTTAAGATATGAATGATTGTTATGCATTCCCGAATCACAAAAACCTTCACCTAAAACCATCTTTCCATTTCCACTTTCAAGGCTATTAATCAACTTAAATCTCTTGTGAATTGCCCACTCGAATATCTAAATGAATAAATCATTATAGAGTGGAACAATTCAAGCCAAGATATTCAATTGCCACGTATAACTAATATAATCTCTAGCCTTTTCCACTACCATCCTCCGCCTCTATTTTTGTGATTCAAGGTGCATGACAACTTATGAGTATCTTAGTTAAGGAATAAAAGTCAATGTTCAAATGATGAATTTCAAGCATGAAGCAATTCTTCACAAAGCACTCTAAAGAGTGAATTTATTTCAAAACCATACTTGTGATCCAAAAGTTCATTTGGCTATTTCAATATGCTTCTACTTAATAAATTTTATTCTTGCTATATGAAACTTATAATTTTCTATCTATTTCCCAATATAATCCTAGTTTCTATTGAGCAAAATTCTTGAATTATAGAAGGGACGGAAAAATAAGTAGGAAGAATTTTTATCAAGGCATATTTTATTTTTTTAAAGAGAGCATGTTATTTATTTTACTTATTCTTGTATGGTCATTTATTCTTCTCTTCCCTTTTTCCAATTTCTAACTTGCTTAGGGACAAGCAAGGTTTAAGTGTGGGGAGTTGATAAACGACTATTTTATAGTCTTTTATGATATATTTTACATACTTTTTTATCCCAATTCCTAGCTTTATTTAGTCAATTTTTATCTCTATTTACATCTTTTATTTGGATATGATGCTTGGTGTTACTTTGTGGTTAAAACAGGTCTTTCGGGTTAAAATATGACTCATATAGTGAATCGGAGCAAAAAGGTTGAAGATGGAACAATTTAACCAAGTCAAACCAGCCCGGACCATATTCAAGACCCGCCCAGGTGCTCGGCCGAGCATAGGGAATCAGAAAGGCAGATTTATTTTCAAAGGCTTGCTCGGCCGAGCACTTTTCCTTGACTCGGCCGAGCACCCCCTGTTCAGCAACTTTTCAGATTTCTCCAAAAGGCACCTTTTCAAGAAACCTTCCGGGAAAAAGCACATCTCTTCCTCCATGGCCTATATAAAAGACTAGAAACCAGTAGTTTAAGGATGGAGAATTTATTGTAACATTACTCTACTAAATTTTAGTCTCAAATATTATTATTTTATATCTTTTTGGAGGTATTCTTGAGGAAAAGCAATAAATATTCTTACAGAGTTATTCTCAGCCCTTTGTCTTCATCCAAATCTGAATAAGTGTTTCTCATCTCTCCTTATTATTTTTATCTTGTTCATGTTTTGATTTCACAAATGGCTTGTGAGTAATTCTCCCTTTTTCTCGGGGTTGGAATTCAACACCATTTGTTCATCACTTTAATTCATGTTCATCTATTTTTCTTCTCTTCATCTTAAACAATCTCTTCATATTGTACTAAAACGCCTACAACCATGATGAGCTCCATGATTTGTATGAATCTTAGTTAGTCAAGAGATGGAGCGAGAGTGGAATCTTGACTAACGGAACCATATGAATAGACTGGGTTTCATTAATCACGAGAGTAGGTTAATGGCCTAGGGGTGCTCCTTGAGTGGAAGTATGCCGATTTTCATAAAGAAAACTTAATGGATTCTTACTAATTATGGTCAGCTAGAGATAAGCCGGAATGCCCGTTTGTGACAGGGCGGGGACAACATAAACGGATTTCTCAAACAGTTAGGGCATAATTAGTATGAGAATACAAACGCTACTTGCTTGATCGTGAGAAGTAGTGTAGGCCAAGCATACCATCCTTGATTTAAAATGAAACTTTAAACTAAAAAGAGCATGATTACTTGATGAACATTTGATTGTTTGAATCCCAATCCCAGGAAGTATTTCTTCATAAGAGTTTTCAATTCAAAATTAGAGTATTGTGCAATATATTTCTAGTTCAGTGACAAAATAATTTTATAACCCCCAATCACACTTTTTACTATTCTTTCATCAAAGCAAACATTTTCTAAAGTAACGTTTCTCCGTGGGATCGACCCGTACTTGCACATTACTATACTATCAATAACCCGTGCACTTGCGGTATTTATAACTAAGCCTCGTTTAGGGGTTAACAGCGACCTGAGCCTCTTATTGTGTGGGACCTCTCCCTCATGATAATGGGAACATAGGCAACTTCGGCCCGGTCAAACTTTCAATTTTTTACCAAAATGCATTTCAAAAATGTGGAGACCGACTCTTTTCCAAAAAATGATTTTATAACGATGCCTTATCATTAAATACGAATCTAATTCTTTCATGACTAGAGTTCTGCATCATGTCGGCTGCAAGGAACATCGAAGTTGCAACTGAAGCTGCTACCCAAGATCCCGAGACAATCCTCTACACCGGTACTGCTCTCAGTAAGCAAGCATCCCACTTCGAAGCCATCCTCGATGAACAAGCAATCCACTTTAAGGCCATTCTCAACGAGCAAGCAACACACTTTTAGAAGGAGATGCATAAGACCCTAAGAGATATCGAGAGGCACCATTTGTCTGACATTCGTGGCGTTTATGATTACCTCAGCCGAGTTCTCCCTCTTGCTCAATGTCAACACCCGTACGCTCCTCAAATGTACGGGCCGCCACAGACTTTCCCCGTCGGGATGCCTCTTATGACTACTCATCAACAAGGGGTACCGGTACCTAAATCACCCTCAAAGACAGTTCGTGAAAGGAAGGATGAGCGCGAATTCGATGACTTAGGTATGCCGTTAGCCAAATTCTTCAAAGGTTTGGTTCGAGCCGGCAAATTGGCTCCTCTACTCAACTATGAACCAAACAGGGTAAGACCAGACTTGGATCCCTCCAAATACTGCAAATACCACCAGTACATTGGGCATGACACTGAAGGTTGCCTCCAATTGAAAAGGAAGATCCAAAGCCTCATTGATAGCGGAGCCATCACCCGCGATAGGAATGCATGGGCGTGAGAAAAGTCCAAACAAGAAAGAGAAAACTGGGGCTACCTCTTTTAAATAATAAATAAAAAGGGTCATTCAGTCTTCAGAGGTTCTAGAGTGTCTTAGTCAAAAGTCCACCTTGGACTATTTTTGTTTCTTTAGTAAAAGTCCACCCCGGATTAGTCGTTTTTCTTTCAAATAATAAAAGAGTCTTTATTTCTTTTCTCTCTAGACTTGAGACATAATCTTGCATAAATCAATTCCATGAAAATTGTCTTATTCACCATCTTCACTTGATTGCTATATCTTTATATGATGAATTAATCTTAATCTTACTCATTAATGACGACTCATTAAAAGGTAAATGGACCCATAAACCATTCACATAACTAAATACACAATTAGTCTCAAGATAACAAATGCTTTGACCAATTGGGATGAACGAATCACTTTCTCTTCTCTACATTCTACCCCTATACACCTTCTCCCATACACTATCCTCATACGCCTCTCATCCCACCATTAGACCCCTTTTCCATACGGTCATGACAAAGAAATGGACTGCGGTTGCTCATCATCAAATAGACATCCATGTTGCCACAATTTAAGGGGTTGTTTGTTCCCTTCATAAGTACTACATGCCGATACACCAGGGCTGTCCGTATTCCATCGCAAATATAAAATAAATGCATGAAGTTGTTCATGCCGTTAATAGGTGCCACGTGATAATCCGATGGAGCTCTACCGGTATAAATCAAGGGGCTAGGATGCCCGCCGCCAGCAAAAGGTCGCTTGAACTATAAAGAGGCTACCTCGCAATCGAGGGAGGCGAAAGAAAACTAGGGGCTCGTCTTGCCCAACGTTTCATGTACAAATATATAAAAAAAAGGCTCGCTAGGTTGAAACCCAAAAGGGCAACCTAGGCAAAAGTTAGAGCATTGCACCAAAAAGAAGCCCGCTAGGTTGAAAACCCGAAAGGGCGGCCTAGGCAAAAAAAAGGGGTGTGCACAAAGAGATAAAATAAAAAAAATAAAGAAAAATAGAAGGGGCTATCACCATAGAAAAGTAAAAGTCCCATTTTATTTTCACTTCAAATGTTTTATTTTTCTTTCTTTCCCTACAAAGAAGATTAACGCGGTAGCAGCAGCCATGACAACTACAATGGAGTAATCCACCGCAATGAGCTGCAATGAAGCAATCCAAAGCAACAAGCTACAACGGAGTAACCTATCGCGACAAATGAACCTCATACTCAAACCCAACTCCATCATCAGCCAGGATATCCCCGAACTACGCGGACCTGAGCTTCTCACCTTGAGGAGAACGTAGGCAACCTTAGGGTCCGGTCCAAAATATACACAACCCACCTCGTAGCCAATTTTCCTTCTCTTCTCTCTTGCCCCATATTTCTACTCCTGACTTCTTCACTCACAATTGATCAAAACATTTATTATTTCGAGACTACTTGTCTAAAACATAATCATAAGATGCATAACTAATCAACGAGGTCCATTCTCGAGCAATCAAATGAGAATCTTGAATAAAACAATTTTCAAATGTCTCGACAAGTCTTCCGTTCTACAATCTAGGAAAGAGCTAAACACTTACTTTCTGTCAAGCAGGGGCTTCCTCCCTTTTCTACATATATACACTCAGTTGCCCAAAGAGTCAAAATGTGAGTACTATCTCTCTCTCTCTTACTCTCCCCAAAATGCCCCCGCATGTTTTCAAACAATTCTTTTTTCCTTTTTTGAGTCGACTGAATGATTTCAAAAAAAAAAAAAAATGATGAGGCAAAAGAGATGCCCGCTAGATTGAAAACCCGTAAGGGCGGTCTAGGCAGAAAAAAGGGTGCGTCTTAAAGGAGGTAGGATACCCCGCTCTACACCCTTATCGAACTAGGGCTTCCCCAACAGAATGGGTCGACTATGTGGTTTCTTGGGGAATATCGAGGCTTCGACAAGCACATACTTAGAAGAAGGGCATCCCTCATCATCAAGCTCGACGTAGAATTTCTCAAAGGAGGAAGGGTGCCCGCTCACCAAATTAGATAATCCCCAACGGAATGGGTCGACTATGTGGTTTCCCAAAGAATACCGAGACTTCAACAAGGATGTACCCCTCATCGTCAAACTCTGCACATGACGAACACTTTGAATTTGTTAGAATCATAACTAATTATAAGGCATCTTTATAAAATCATAACACTTTCAAAAGTATTCTCTTCCCTGACACTTTGTTTATAAACCCGCACTCTCGGTCTCCACAAAATTGTAATAACATCCTCGATCCATCTGAGACCCATCTCCGTGATTCTTGAGTTGACTCGGTCCTTTACCCTATCTCCTACACTTTAGGGAACCCCTAGGCCTAAACCCTCAACTCTCTACGTCCCAATCTGACTTGATTCAAAACCTTAGGTCCCGCACCTACCCGGTCAGTCTTACATAGGTTACAACATAACCCCTTAGCTCGACCCTCCACAAGTTAGTAGCGTGACTCCTAAAGCCTTAAACCAGTCTACCGAATCCAAATCCTTAGAATGACCCATTAGGTCCCGAACCTACTGGTCTCGAGTCTACCTGATCTCTTAGATCCCAAACCTACCAATATATATTCATCCTTACCTTGTCCAGACTATGTCTCCCTTATCCTCTTAGGTCCAACCTCTTAGGTCTACCCAGTCTAACCTATTGAACGATCCCTTAGATCCCAAGTCCATTCAAGTCTACCAAGCGCCTACCTTGTAGGTCTCTAGCATATCCGATCCACACATTAGGTCTCAACTCCTAAAACCTTTAAATCACAAAAATGTCTACCCTCTAGGTCTATAACCTTAGATGTCGACCCTTAGAACTCTTTAGTTCCCAAGCCTGCTCGGTCCAACCAAAACAATGCCATCTACGCCTACCGTCATACCCAAACCATGGCCCTGCTACTCTTAAACCTAGTGTCACTCCTTAGCTCCAAAAGACTTCCTAGTCTGACCTTCAACCCCTTAGGTCTCTAACCTACTTAATCCGAGCCGAGTCCAAACCTCGCCACCTACAAGGTCCACCCTTGAACTCCATGGATCTCAAACCTTTCTTCCCCACGAGTCCAAACCTCAAACGTGATCGAACGCATAGGACCTCCCGCGTACCGTGATATACCATAAAGATATCAAAACCCGTCCAGTCAAAAATCGTGCGCTTAACACCTTTGGTCCCATACCAAACCCACCTTCGCAATCGCCGAACGAGCTTGGTCACGCGCAATGACCTCTGAGACAAACTTAGGACCTAAGCATACCCAATCCAACTTAGGTACCTATTGTACTCAAGCAAAGTCTTCGACACTCAATCCCTTTACCTAAAGCGCCAACATGGTCATATATCCAAAACCATTTCCCGCACCTATGGTTCGCACCTAGCCTAAACTTTCAAACACTCTAGGATCCAAGCCCGACATGCGTATTAGGTACTAGGATCATCCAATCCCAATCCGTTGCTCCTTGGCCGACCTCAAGCCTGCTTGGTCCTAACCCATAACACGGTTTCTCTAGGACAAAAGACTTACCCGCTTGAAAGCCTTATGTCCCAACGCTACCCTGCCTAGCCTTCGATCTCCTAGATCTCACGCCTACCATTCCATTAGGCCCCGGTCTCCTTAACACATGTCTGAGTCTTACCCTAGATAAACCCTAGCACTCTAGCCTAGGTCTAACCTATCGAGCCTATCCAGCCATGAGGTATCAAGCTCACTTGCCCCAAACCGCAACACTCTTAGACCTCAAACTTGCTCGGTCTAAACCAAGACAAACCTTCAAATGCTTTCGGTATCCAAACCCTAGCCTTAAGCCTAGGTAGTCACCTTTTATTCAAAGCCTAGCCTTAAACCTAGGTAATCGCATTCCCTCTAAACCCTAGTCCCAAACCTAGGTAATCGCCTCCTCTCTAAACCCTAGCCTCAAGCCTAGTTTGTCACCTTCTATCCGAAGCCTAGCCTTAAACCTAGGTAATCACATTCTCTCAACCCTAGCCTCAAGCCTAGGTGGCCACATCCTCTACAAACCCTAGCCTCTAGCCTAGAAAGTCACATGCGCTCCGAACCCTAGCCTCAAGCCTAGGTAATCACATTCCCTCCAAACCCTAGCCTCAAGCCTAGGTAGTCGCATTCTCTCCAAACCCTAGCCCCAAGCCTAGGTAATTACATCCTTCCAAACCCTAGCCTAAAGCCTAGAAGTTACATCCTTCTTAAACCCTAGCCTTGATCCTAGGTAGTCACATTCCCTCCAAACCCTAGCCTCAAGCCTAGGTAGTCGACATTCCCTCCAAACCCTAGCCTCAAGCCTAGGTAGTCGCATTCCTTCCAAACCCTAGCCTCGAGCTTAGGTAGTTACATTCTTTCCAAACCCTAGCCTCAATCCTAGGTAGTCACATTCCTTCCAAACCCTAGCCTCGAGCTTAGGTAGTTACATTCTTTCCAAACCCTAGCCTCAAACCTAGGAAGTCGCGTTCTCCCCAAACCCTAGCCTCAAGCCTAGGTAGTCACATATCCTTAAGCCTAGGAAACCGCAACATCCTCTTTAACCCTAGCCCAAGTTCTATGGAATTTCCAAAGCCCCGCATGCAACATCATTTCCAAATTCCCGAAACCCTAGTCTCGAAACCTAGGAAATTTACAATCTCAATCCCCCGTCTTATTGAAACCTAGTCTTACGCCTAGGATACGATGCCCTAGCGTCGAGCTTAGGAATCAGCAATCTCTCCAAACCCTATCCTCGAGCCTAGGTAGTCGCATTCTCTCTAAACCCTAGCCTCAAGCCTAAGAAGCCGTATTCGCTCTAAACCCTAGCCTCGAGCCAAGGTAGTCCCATTCTCTCCACACCTTAGCCTCAAGCCTAGGTAGTCGCATTCGCTCTAAACCCTAGCCTCGAGCCTAGGTAGTCACACTCTTTCTAAACCCTAGCCACGGGCCTAGGAGACCATATCCTCACTCAACCCTAGCGACGAACTTAGGATCCAGCATTCCCTTCAAACCCTAGTCCTAGACCTAGGAAATTCCGTCACCGTAGTCTCAAAGTATAGGGAGCTTACAATACTTAACCTTAAAACCTAGCCTAAAGCCTAGGTTACCATGAATATTTCCAAGCCATAGTCACCAATCCCGGAAAACGGTGAACCCTAACATCAAGCTTAGTAAACCCTCCACAAAATCAATCCCTTTTTTCAGCGGTCCCTAGTCTCAAGCCTAGGAAGTCACAACCTTTCTAACTCCCAGCCTTATGTCTAAAAGCCAACGCCTTTGAAACCTTTGAGCCTACCACAACTCTAAGCCCTATCCTCGAATCCTAGGATATTTCTAAAACCCTAGTCCTAAATTTGCGGTCCTTAACGCCAGTTTCCCTGAACACTTCTAAACCCTAATCTTTAGGTCCTCATTCCTCAAAATCCTTAGGTCCTACCCTAAGCAACCAACCAAAAGGTTCCTTACCTAATGCCATGGCTTGTAGCCTCGTCTTATGCATTCCCTCCTAATTTAAGACAAGTGGAGCCCAAACACTATGCTCTCCATGATTATCCTTGCTCACAAGATATTAGAGACTCCCCGAGAGTCCCTCACCTTTGTGACTCCCCAAGAGTCTATCACCTTTGTGACTCCATGAGAGTTCATCCCTTTTGCAACTTCATAACAATCCGTCATCTTCGCGACTCATGATAAGTTCGCCAGCTTTATGACTCTGCAAGGGTCTATTGTCCTTTAGAACATCATGTGGTTTTAAAAAGCCTAAAAAAAATCTCTAAATTATCCTTTGTTTAAAAACTATCGTGGTGACCGGGAGTTATCCCTACTACACGAATGTTTCATCTCTTTAAAAACTATCGTGGTGACCGGGAGTTATCCCTACTGCACGAATGTTTCATCTCTTTAAAAACTATCGTGGTGACCGGGAGTTATCTCTACTGCACGAATGTTTCACCCCTTTAAAAACTATCGTGGTGACCGGGAGTTATCCCTACTGCACGAATGTTTCATCTCTTTAAAAACTATCGTGGTGACCGGGAGTTATCCCTACTGCACGAATGTTTCATCTCTTTAAAAACTATCGTGGTGACCGGGAGTTATCCCTACTGCACGAATGTTTCATCTCTTTAAAAACTATCGTGGTGACCAGGAGTTATCCCTACTGCACGACTGTTTCATCTCTTTAAAAACTATCGTGGTGACCGGGAATTATCCCTACTGCACAAATGTTTCATCTCTATAAAAACTATCGTGGTGACCGGGAATTATCCCTACTGCACGTACGTTTGTTATTGCTTTGTTATATTAGCGCGATGACCGAGAGTTATCTCTACTTCGCGTACGTTCTGTTGCAATTTGCAGAGGCCCGTCTACCTCTATATTGCGTAATATCCAGCACTTGTTATTTTATAAATTGCGATTGACAGAGGCCCGTCTATCTTTATATCGCATAAGCCCCGGCTATTACCATTTTACCATCTTGGGATTATTTAGACCCCGCCGTCTATATGTCTCACACAATTGTCACCCTTACCTTCCTTCCCCAATATTTGTTAGTTCAATCGTGATTGGCAGAGACCCGTCCATCTCTAATTGCGAGAGTTCCAGCATTTATTATTTTAGCCCATCTTGAGATTATTTAGACGCCGTAGTCTTTATGTCTTACACCATTATCACCCCTACCTTCTTTCCCCAATATTTGCTTAGGATTCATATGATTGCAAAGACCCGTTCGCCTCTATGTCATGCGCATCCTAGATCGATCGTAATTGGCAGAGGCCCGTTCGTCTCTAATTGCGAGAGATCCAGCATCTATTATTTTAGCGCGATCGGCAGGAACCCGTCCGTTTCTGACTGCGTTTACCCCGGCAGTTACCATTTCCACCTTGAGGCCATTTAGACGCCGTAGTCTTTATGTCTCGCCCCGTTTCCCTTACGAATGTTCAGTCTTCATACAGGATAGTATCCGTAGGATTGTTATCCCCAGCAGAAGCCTGATGTCTCATTTCCCTTACGAATGTTCAGTCTTCATACAGGATAGTGTCCGTAGGATTGTTATCCCCAGCAGGAGTCTGATGTCTCGTTTCTTTCTTCCTTCTTTCCCCAGTACATCCGAACTACGACCGGCTTGATTCCTCCGAGGATACGTAGGAAGCCTGAAAAGGTTCAGCCACCCGACCAACGTGGTCATCTCTCATCCCCAGCAGCTGCATTTTCCCCGATGGATGAATTTTCCCGCAGATCAGATTTCTCCCCATCTGAGGACAATCATTCTCAATTCAGATTTGAACTACGTTTGCCTTGATTCCCCCGCGGATACGTAGGTCGCCTGCCAAGGTTCAGCCGTTCGCTTACCTTTCATCTGTTTTGAAACTCATGTTTCAGAACGGTTCCTATTTTTATCGTCGACCCCACCTTGCCTTGCAAGAAGCGTCGCCGAGGGGCTACTGTTAGTACCCGATCCTGAAAATGAGTTTATTAGGGTTTTCCCAAATTACGAGGACTTTATAGTAATTAAAAAACCTTACAAAGACTTGTCCCGGATTCCCAAAAATAGCTCAATGTTCTAGAAAACATTAATATGGACATTTAGGGTTGCCTTGTATGAACAGTAAAACCCTAGCTTGAATTTCACGTCAGCGCGCAACGATGGCCACGCGGCCACTTTCGTACCTAGCCATCTTGGCCACGCGGCCAACCTCGCTCCTTCAGATCTCAGCCGTTGGATCTCCCCCTTTGTTTACTATATAAACCAATCTCAGTCTATTGGTTTAAGGGGGAATTTTAGAGCTCACAAGTGACGATTTTGCTCCCAAATCAAGTCATTCAAGCCTCCAAAAACACTCTCAAGAATCCCAAGAAGATCCAAGGTTATTTCTTGCCAACAAAGGTAAGTTTTCTAACTTTTTCTTCATGTTCTTGCCATATTATTAATTTAGATCCATAATATTCATATTCTTAATATGTTTATTCATGTGTTCTTCATAATATTCATGTTCCTAACATCTTTATTCATATTTTCTTCATGACATTCATATGTTCATAATATGTTCTTTGCATGTTCATCATATTCTTAGGTTAAAACCTTATTTATGCTATATTTAGGGTTACGATCGTCATGTTAACATGTTATTTCATAGCCAATGATGATCTAGGGTTCATCAACCCAAGGATGATCTAGGAACTACTTCTAAACCCTAATCTTTAGGTAATTCCCCCCTTTATTATGCATGATCCCGATTCTTCTGCCTATTCTAAATTCGCCTCGAACTACATTGAGAGGAACATAGGAAATCTTCGGATCCGGTCTCAATCACTAACACACTACATACACCGCATCATGATAGAAAGACCGATCAATTCGGCCAATAGGAGTGATAACGTAAATATTCTTCTCTTGTTGTAATTTGACCCCCGAACCCATTAACATGCTTTTTTCAATGTTTTGGCTATAATTAAAACGGCGTGGCGACTCTCATATTTTAATGTTACTATGAATATTCCCAATTTCAAACACACGTATTCACAAGCACACAAATAGTTAACAAACCCAAAACCAGATATTACTCATACCAAACAAACACAAGTACCCATTTGGTCATTTTAACAAACAGTTGGCGCGCAAGCAAGAAACGGAAATTCAAGCAGTTAATAAATAACGAGACTAAATTTCACAGAAAACAATTTGTTTGGTTAACAAACCCAAAACCAGATCCACTCAACAAGAAAATGACATTCAAGTAGTTGCTGCACTTTCACATCAATAATGTTCACTGAAACCCTAAGAAATTGCATATTGATTTGTATCTGGAGAACACCGACGACGGAGAAGCAAAGCATGAAACGGCGGAGAGAGAAAAAGAGATACAACAGCAGGCATTATTCAGATTGAAGAAGAAGACTAACCTTGAATTCCCAGGTTGAGATCACCGACGACGGAGAAGGAAACGGGATGAGAAGGAAACGGCGTCGGCGTTGGTGTTGGGCTCTCGACTCAAGAGTCTCGAGATCACCGACGACGGAGAAGGAATCGGCGAGGCGTGGGCATCGGCGAGGCGTTGGGCGTCGGCGAGGCGTTGGGCGTCGGCGGAGAGAGAGAAAGACTACAGACAATTTGTTTCACAAATTAAATGAAACCCTAAACTTTCTTTATATACTTGGAGTGAATTGTAAAAGGGTAATATTAGAAGGTCCTATATGAAAAAAAAAAAATATTACTTATACACTCGGGTCGGGTCGGGTGGTCAGATTGTGATACCGAGCCCGACCCGAACCCGTGCGGGTTTTAAAAATTGTGATCCTAACCCTACTTTTTCGGGGCGATCGCCCTCGGGTTCGGATCGGGTTCGGGCGAATTTCCATCCCTAATTCTAACATATTTTGTTACTTTTCCTTGATATCAAAAGGAAAAAAAAACATAAAACAGTTAATTTCTAAACATATTCAATTAGTTTTTAACAAAATATGTTAACAATTTAACAGTTAAATTTTTAACCACTCGTACCCGCACCTGTGTTGTACACGGTTAGGTTATGGTTCCTAGGAAATGGAACCCTTACCCGCACCCATGCCACCAGTACCCGCAACCGTGTTTGTCCCTGTCTACTCTGGTGTAAGAGAAGAAAAATCCTACAATATTGTTGCGAGGAAACCAATAAAATTTGTCTTTGACTATGTTTTAGGTTGCGAAGCATGTCCTAGAAATAAAAAACATAATAAAAAAATTGATTTACGTAAAAGTTTACTTCTAATTTGGTGTTTCTACTCTCCATCCAAAGAAAGGTTGTCTAAGCCTATTTTTATGCACACTCTTCATGAAATATTCTTATGTTTCAACTCCTCGTTCAATTCATCTTTTAACATATTTGACTAACATGGATTAATCAGCTTTTTAAACTCACTAAACGTTTGTGACCCGTCA
The DNA here is from genome assembly GCA_026119855.1 of Campanula takesimana. Lineage (NCBI taxonomy): Eukaryota > Viridiplantae > Streptophyta > Magnoliopsida > Asterales > Campanulaceae > Campanula > Campanula takesimana. The sequence continues at coordinate 584,935 of JAOWBW010001184.1, read as the reverse complement.
TTTTATAAATGTTTGCGTAAGGGTTAATCTCATCTGCAATATTTAAGTATTTGAAAATTTCACTTAAATTTTAGGTATTATTGCAATGAATAAAAGTATTCCCCCATTTCTATCAAGAAAATTTGAGGTATAATTGTCATTTCCAACAACGCTCCGCTTAGCTCTCGTAGTATTGTCATCGCAACCGCTTCCTTAAAATATTACTCTATCTTTCCTAATATAAGTTATTCCAAGTGTCATATATTTTTGATCAATTCCTTTGAAATTTGACCAATATTTTTTTAAAAGAATATTTATTCCCATTAAATCTTAAGAAGAAAATATAATTGGTGTATCATAAAAATTAATCTCATTAGCAATATTTTAAGATGAAATCTTACTATATTTCAAATCATTTTCCAACTCATTTACCATCTTCACAAAAATATGAATTAAATGAAAATAATTATAACAAAACTAAAATTTAATTCATAAATTATACTCAGGGAAGCCTAAAATATAAACACACTTGTTAGGATCATTCATCTTTTTGAACAAATCAAACCTTCTATTAATGAAGTATTATATTAATGTAAACATAAATACTAATCCATGTATATTTATACTCAATCAATCACAATTTAAATATCTATTTTCTCAAAAAAAAAAAAAAATCCAATATGTATGTATGTATGTATGTATGTATGTGTATCTACTTTCTAATAAACTTTGTTCCTAAGTTTTTGTTTACTAAGTACGTATTCTTCACAATTCATTAACTTTTTAAATTGAAAAAAATATACATTTGGAAAAGTGAATTTAAAGATATTTGACAAAATGAGTTTATGGATATTTGACATGTGAATTTAGAAAGTGAATTTATTGATATTTGACATATGAAATTATAAAATTAATATACTCATAAATCCTTTAATATGTATATTGGAATTATTATCTACTTTAAGGTTAAAAGAAAACTTGGTACTCCCTCTTTAGAAGGAATAGTTTCTTTATGGACCTTTTAATGTGTTTTTTTTTGTTTGTTTTTTTTTTCTTTTTCGAATGGTTCTTTAGGAAAAATACTTTATCTAGCTTATATGAAATCCTATTTCAATTTTTTTTTTTAAAATGAATGCTCGTTTTTTGTTTATAATAAATATTCTTTGTAGTTAATACGTTGGAGATAAAGAAAAAGAGGACCTATGTTTATTAGTTTTTTTTTTTTTGTGTGTGTGTGTGTTTCTTTCCTCTTTATATAGAGGAAGTCTTTTATTTTTGTGAGACCGTTTCATGTATAAGACGGGTCTCAATGAGAGAGGAAATGAGCTTGCCCCAAGCCGTCCATAGCGGACAAACCACTTACTCTCTCAATGAAACCCGTTTCACACGTGAGACTGTCTCACACAACCTTTATATATTGCATGACTATCAAAATCATTATTGATGCTGCCAAAAACGTGTCAGATCAGCCCTTCGTCTGATGGTTCGGATAAATCCAGCAATAAGAACCTCCTCGTGCAGATCTACACACAATAAGCAAACGTAAACTACGCCGGGGCTTCACCGGCGAAGGCCCTCCAGCGTGAGAATAAGAATTCGGGTTGTGTATGAAATGAAGAGAAATCAATTGACTATAGTTTTGAGCTAAAAGAGTTCATTACCCGTTTCCTGTGTAGAGGACCTGTTTATATAGGCGTGGATGAATGAGTCCTGACTTGTCAAGTAAGCCAGAATGCCCGTATTGATCTAGGACTCGTATTCCTTGGAGATAGACTCCTGATAAGGATGATGATATCCCAGTTATCTTGTAGAAGAGATATCCTTGTTTAGATAAGGATTCTTAGTGCTAGAGTTGTAATAGAACTCTGTATGTGGACTCCCTATGATTATGGGAGGTTTCTGACATAACTCGGCCCGTCATCTAGCCCGGCTCGCTATTGAGACCGACTAGGGATTAGGCTTCTTGAACTCGGCCTAGGCAAAGGCTGTCTGCTCGGCCTAATTGATGTCGGCCCTAGCCCCAATCTTTATGGGCTTCTTTGTGAATCGGCTTCTCGGTACAGGCCTTTAGGTGTGTGTGCCCAGAGTGTATGTGTCCCATTTAACCAAGTCGATTTATTTCGCTCAGTGGCCCCCGAGTTTCTATCTCGGCGTGCCGAGTAGGAAGTAAAACTGCACTGATTACAGCATTTATTATTGATTTGACATTCAACCGCCAAATCCTTCGCTGTTTAGATTTCCTGATGTCATCTTGATTTACTTCAGATGAAATCATTATTCTTCTTGGAAAACAAAGCCTTCATTAATTTCTCTCCTATTATGAGTAGTATAAATAGTTTCTCACCCCTTCATATTTCGGTAGTACACAAGAGATCAGCCCCTTGGTATTTTGTTCAAAAAACACTCTCTTTCCTTTTCAAGATTCCCCAAGAAATTCCAGGATGCCCCCAAAAAGATCATATGATGATGCATTCCCCGAAGAAGTGGATTCAGATTTAGAGAGCCAGGCTTCGCATTCGGATTCATCACGTAGCAGTGATTCTTCAATTCCTTCGAAGCGCCGTTCATTTTTCTGGCGGAGGAGTCACCGTCCGATAGTAATGAAGAATTCTCAGATCCAGACCCAATCTTCAGTGATAATGATTTCTCGGATGGTGAAGATGGCGATTCTAATGGAAGTAGTGGGGAGAATGAGGACGAAGATGATGATGAAGATGACAGAGGTGATACTGAAGTTGATGATTAAGGATACGACGGTGATGAAGAAACGGAGGATGGCGATGAAGATAAAGATCAAGATAAAGATCTCTATTGAACCTTTAATTAGTTTGTCAAGCTAGTCCCTTTTTGATTTTGTAATGGTCACGCCCCCAACCGGCTATAGGGGTCCCTTTTGTTTGTCTATAATGAAACTTTAACTTTTTTTGTTGTTATTGCCTTTGCTCTGTTTCTTCCATTTTTTGCAATCTTCAATTTTGGCTTGTAATCAAACGAGAACCTGACCGTAGATTGACCTCGGCACAAGGTTATGTCGGCATGTATCTTAACCGTTTCAACTCGGCGCCTACAATTTTGTCGAGATGTTGGTCGTGTGTTTAGCCGTAAATGTTGAGCTCTCAATCCCTTATGTTAAATGATCTTCCTCAATTCTTGTTTCGTCATTCACCTCTTATCAACTCCCGGCATTCTGACTCGTCATGGCGATAGCTTTAGGTCGGCATCTTTTGATTATACTCGATAGTTTGCTCCCAATTTTGACAGTTGGGTCATGCCAAACATTTTCCCTTCACTGTTCATTGTCAGGTGACGTCAGTACGATTGATTGAAAAGACACCCCTATTAATTAGGGGTAATGATAAGGTTTAGTGGGGAACGTGCTAACCCGTGGATCTATGGCTATGGTCGAGTCAGATTCGGGCTTAACCCAGTTGACCCGGAGTATAAATCCAAATTCATTCGTTACATTTCACTTTTTCGAATTTTCAAAGAGGGTTTAAGAGCTTTGACAGTCACCGGCATAGTAACTCCGTTCTGTACTCGGCTTTTCATCAATTCGCTCCATTCAACGTTTTCAGGACAGCTTTCCAGCAATTCCTTCCGACCATTGTCTGTTTTTGAGGTACATTTCAATACCCTTTGCTTATTTCTGTCAATTTTCCATAGCTAGGGTTCCGGCCAAAACTTCTTTAAAGCTACAATCTTACCGATCGTTCGTTCCATGGGAGCCAGGCTCTTGGACTGAATTGAGTTTTTAGAATAGTCCTATACCCCAAATTTCTGAAATGGCCGATTCTTCATCTTTGGTCATTGAGCCCGTGTATGGCTTCTATCAAAGAAACAATAGGATATACATTAGGTCGAACGGATCTTTGAGAATGCTATCTTTGCTGGATGTTGGAGATATTTTGTTCCTGAATAAATCACCTAGAGAAGACCTTAGGTATCCCTCCGGGCTTTATGCGCCGAGAATCATAGATGGAGAGGATGCCGACATGGTTGCAATGAAAAACATGGGCGAGGTCCTTAACCACATATTTTTGTTTTATGTAAAAGACAAATCCTTAATTAGGTCTCGTCTCGAGGGAGTAGCCTCCTCAGTCCCAGTAGTTGATTCAGGGGGGAGTGTTACCACGCACAGGCTTCCTGATGAGTCTAACGCCTCTGTTTCTTCTACAGGTATGGCCGGGGAGAGCACGTCCAAGAGGATAGTTGACCGTTTTGATAAGGAGGTTTCCCAACCGAGACGAGATCATCGTGTTGGCCCTAGCAGAGTAGGTAGGAACAAAGGAAAATCGGGCCCTATTATGGATAAACATCCTAAGTCTGGTGACGAGTTGATTGAGACCCTATATTCTCGATATGGAGTAAATTGGGACGAATACTATCTGCATTATAGCAAGCCAGGTCCGTTAGATACCGAAGAGAAGATTCAACACGTCTATTATGATCAAGCCTTTGTCCCTTTATTCTTTAAACAGTTCCAGTTAGGATTGAGACTTCCCCTCGACCCGTTTATTAACGAGTTCCTGGAGTCATGGGAGATAGTTCCAACGCATATCGGTGCGAATGCCGTTAGGTATTTAACGAGCTTCATAGTTTTATGCCGTTGCCTCAATTTTGAACTTTGTATGTCAGCTTTTGATCATTTCTTCAACGTAATCTATAACTCTAAATCTTGAATGATTACTATTAAATTAGACCCATCAAAACCCAAAATAATTTCCCCCATCTCGGGGACGGTTAGCAAAGTGTCGGGCTGGAACAATCACGTCATTAAGGTGGAGTCCCGTTTTGGTTGAGAATTTGCCATTCCCTCCTTTCTACCGAGTCGACCTGAGGAGGTTCATGCGCCTGAATGGAGTGATCTGCTGATAGCTAAGCTTGAGGAGTTCGCCTCCCTCAGCACCATTGATTGGGCCGAATTGGAGAAGGATCCGAGGTATTATGTACAGGCCGGACTGATAGCAGGTCCTATCGACGGAGTTGTCCCTAAGGTGAGTGTGGAGAGGGGAAACAGATTTCCTGACTGGATCATTCACCCCAACTTTGTATTTAACCACGAGTGCATAAGGTGCAAGGAGCAGAATGACGTGTGCCTTAGGGCTGCTGACATCATAGGCTGTAATTCACTGTCTATCTCTCGTTTCTTTTGTTTGTTGAGTGCTATTCTTGCTTTCGTCTTAATATACTCATTTCTTGTGCAGTTCTGACCATGAGTGAAATAGAGGAGATCGAGATGGAAATTGTTGACCCCGTCGAGGTGGCCAGGCAGAAGAAACAAAGATCCAAGCAATCTGCACTAGCAAAGTGCCATTCCGACATGGAAGCTAGGCAAGATCTGCTCAAGAATAAAGAAGACTCAGCGGTTCTTTTGGCGGATCGAATTGTCGAGGTGGCCCCTGGGGAGAATACGGAGGATGCCATACAAGAGAATGAGAAGGCCCCTCCTTTGGCTAGTATGACTCAGAGTCAAGACCAGGGACAAGGTTCCAACGTTGAGATGGAAGTGGATCAAGGTGATGTTCATCCTCAAAAACAGTCCCGTGTGGAAGCCGAGGAGATTCAAAGCCGCCCTCAGCCAAAGAGGTTAAGTTTGTCAGTTCACGGTTCAGTTTCAGCTTTTGCCTTGCCTGATGACGAGGTCAAGCATTTGATTGATCAGTACAGTGAAGTTCCTATCATGTCGGGTGTGGATGTGTCAGTTCGCTCTGGTCCTCTTTTAAAATTGGGCGGCCCTGTGATCAAGCACGCTATGAATGCTGACACTATAGACAAATTGACAGCCGACAGGCCTTCTTCTCTCCAACTTTTGAACCGTAAAGGTCTAATTCTGAGCGAGGTAAGATCTATCTCAATTTCATCCGGTTGTGAACCTTCGTATTTCAATTATCGATCTTGTGTTTCTTTTCAGCTTGCATCTTTGGCACAACATGACTATGCTATGTTTCGGCAAACACTTGAGTCGGCCAGAAAATCTGAGTCAGATATAGAGCGGATCTAAGCCTCAAATGATGAGTTGTCTAAGAGAGCTCAGGATGTGGAAAAGTAGAAGGATGCCGTGGATGCTCTGTATCATCGAGCAGAAGCACGGATGAAGGAGACTGACTCGATGGTGAAATCAGTGCGGGACGAGACGTTAAAGCTGAAGGAGTCTTTGCTGGCCTCAAAAGCCAATGCCGAACTAATAGCGACCGAGAAGACTACGACTGAGGAAAATCTTGCTCTGATGAAGGATAGATATGCTCGGTTGGAGGAGAGCATACCGTCCAAGGAAAGCACGGCTATTGAGGCGTATAAGAAAGGGCCTCGGTTCAAGGCGGATGTGAGTGATCAGGTGGGCACTGTTTATAATGATGCGTGGTCAAACCTGACTCGGCTTCTATATATTGATCCTGAAGTTAATGTCCCTTTGGAGAAGTGTGCACGTCTTTTTCAACAGGATGCTTATAGTGTTGAAGCCAGAGCTGCTCATTCCTTGATTCCTTTTTCTGAAACCGGCCTTAAAGTTATCCGGGGACTCGACCATAAGGCTCAACGGCCTGTTTGGGATCCTCCTGCCCTAGAACCAGGGAATTTCGAGGAGCTTCTTGAGAAGGCCAGAGAGGAAGCTGACACCGGTTAAGGATAGGTTGCCATGATATCTTCAAACTTGTTGTCGTCCACATTTTGTAAGGCCGGTTTGGCCATAGACAACTTATTTTTTGGTATTTGCATGCCTGGGTCCAGTGTTATCTGGGGGGGTAAACATTTGTTATTTGTAATTTAAGTATTTGTATGCCCTGGCCCAGTGTAATCTGGGGGGGGGGGGCAAACACTGTTGTTTTTGTTTAAGTATCTGTATGCCTTGTCCCAGTATTAATTGGGGGGTGTAAACACTTGTGATTTGTAGGGATTTATCTACCTCGGTTTGAGGTGTCAGTTAACCCTTATTCTCTCATTCATTTGTTCATGTTATTTTATCTCGGTTTGAGATGTCTTAACACTGTCTGAAATGATGAGATGTGTTAGCCGGTTTAGGCCATGTTTATAGGCCGTGGTCATTCACCGTTATGGGCCGCGACGAGCGTTAAGTTCTCGGTTTCATTAAATTTGAAAGAACTAGTTGTCATAACTAGGCTCAAACCGTGATGGGAGTCAGATGATGATCTTAACCCGGTTTTGAGTGGACTAGTTGTCAGAACTAGGTTCAAACTGTCAGGAGTCGAGATGTCTCCGCTCTCAACTCAGAAAACGATCCTGCACGTCATATATGCCGTGGTCGTGCTAGTTGTTGAAGCTAGGCTTTTAAGGGAAGTCAGGCGTACTAGCCCTAGATTCCGAATGGCGGTCTCGGCACTGTCTAGTAAGGCTTAAACCGTGCTTGGTGTATATGTGATGTGAAATCAATGATGTAATAAAAGGAAACTTTATTGATGAAATCAAACTATGACCATTTAAGATATCAGAGGATAAAAACTAGAGACCAAAAATCTAATCTAGAAAGCAATAAAAGATAGATAGGGTGCCGAGGTATTACTGATAGTATTTTCTCAAGTGCTCCGAATGCCATGGGTGTTTCAGCTATTTTCCTTCCGGAGTTTTGAGCATGTAGGTCCCCTCTCTGATAACGTGAGTGACAATGTAGGGACCTTCCCAATTCGGGGAGAGCTTATTCTGTTGAGCCTTCAAATGTGTCGACTCGATCTTTCTGAGTACCCAGTCACCAACTTCAAAAACTCTCTTCTTTACTTTGATGTCGCGGTAGGCCTTGGTTCTTTGCTTGTAATTAATCATTCTAAGCTGAGCAATCAGCCTTTTTGCTTCAACTAGGTCTAGGTCCAGCAGTCGATTGTATTCATTAACGACCTCGTCGTAATTTGTTACTCTGAAGGTAGGTAATGCCATCTCGGCTGTAGCCATAGCCTCATATCCATAAGTTAGTGCAAAGGGAATCTCCCCAGTCAGCCCCCGAGTGGTTATACGAACTGCCCATAAAGCAAGGGGGAGGTCGTCCAGCCACTTTCCTTAACTTCCTTCTAGGCTCTTGGTTAGGGCCCTCAGTATTAACTTGTTTGCTGCCTCGGCTTGCCCATTACCTTGAGGATGAATGACCGATGACTTTTTATGCTTGACTCTTAGTCTGTTTAATTCCTTAGTAAAAGATTCAGAGAACTGGAGCCCTTTGTTGGTTACAATAGAGTGTGGGACGCCGAACCGACACCATATGTAGTCATGGATAAAGTTGATGGCGTTCTCTTCTATAATCTTTGCCAAGGGTTTAACTTCCACTCACTTGGTGAAGTAGTCGACTACGAACTTTTTGCTTCCTTTGGCCAAGGGAAATGGCCCAATAATGTCGACTCCCCACATGTCGAATGGCCATGTTAGTATGACAAGACTTTGCTCCACCGGTGGTACTCTGGGTAGGTCTGAGAATCATTGGCATTTGTCACACTTTTTTACGTAAGTCTGGGCATCCTCTCTCAGGTTTGGCCAGTAGTAACCGAGTATGATTACTTTATCAGTAAGAGTTCTGGCCCCAGTGTGTCTGCCACAAACTCCTTCATGTACCTCGGCCAGTAATTTATCTGTGTCTTTGGGGGAGACACATCTCAGGAGGGGCTTGGAGAACGACCTTCGATATAGAATATCGTTCCAGACTATGTACCTGGCTGTCTTCTTGTTTATCATCTTGGCCGCCAGCTCGTCTTCTAGTAGCTTTCCCTTCTCGATGTAGTCCTTGTAGTCTTCAATCCACGTTCTCTCCTCGTCATCAAGAATTAGGATCTCTAGCCTCTCGTAAGCAGGTTGGTCGGCGTAGATGATTAAGGTATTGGACTCTTCTGACGTGGCCATTTTGGATAACAAGTTGGCCTCTTGGCTATGCTCTCATCCTACTTGTCTTATTTCCCAGAACTCCAAATTCTTAGTCATAATCAGGACGAGATCCCTGTATTTACTCAGCATGTGGTTCTCGGTATTGTATTCCCCTTTCACTTGGTTCACCACGAGTTGGGAATCACTATAGGCCACTAGTTTCTTTGCAGCGAAGAACTTCGCCCTTTCTATTCCAAAGATCAAGGCCTCATATTCTGCTTGGTTGTTTGAAGCTGGGAATTTGAACCTGACGAAGTCACGGTCCACATGCTCGCCGCCTGGACTTGTTAAATACACTCCAGCTCCACTTTTTTCTCGGGTTGTTGACCCGTCTGTGTATAAAACCCAACAATCACTTGGCAATTCTTCTAGAGGTTCTCTATCCATGGGGAACTTCCTTTTCCTGGTTGTCGGTGTGTGTTCACTTGAGAACGCGGTCTCTATTAGAAAGTCCACTAGAGGCTGCACCAACAATGTCTTCCTCTGCTTGTAGGTTATGTCGAACTCGGTCAATACAAAAGACCAGTTGAGTAGTCTGCCCGAGCTATCCATCTTGTGAAGAATCTTCCTGAGTGGCACGTCGGTATAAACCGTGATGGGATGAGCGGAGAAGTATGCGCGCAGCTTTCTACCCGCTATTACCAAGGCGTATGCTATTTTCTCAGCATTGAAGTATCTGCTCTCAGTATCTAACAAGCCTTTGCTTACATAATAGACCGGATTCTGAACCCCATTATCTTCTCGTACCAGCACGGCCGCCACAGCTCTATCTGTTGCTGTAAGGAATACAGAGAGCGTTTCTCCCATAATTGGACTGCTAAGCAGTGGAGGAGTACCCAAGTAGCCTTTTAATTGTTGGAACGATGCCGAGCATTCTGGGGTCCAGGCGAAGTCCTTAGTCCCTTTCAAATCTTTAAAGAATGGAAGTGACTTTTCTGCCGACTTGGCGATAAACCTTCCCAGGGCGGCTACCCTTCCATTCAACCTTTGAACCTCCTTAACACTTGTCGGCTCTTTCATGTCGACCAGGGCATGGATCTTCTTCGGGTTTTCCTCTATTCCTCGCTGGGACACCAGCCGAGGAACTTGCCTGCTGTGACCCCGAAAACACATTTACTTGGGTTGAGCTTCATGTCGTTAGCCTTTAAATTTTTTATGGACTCGGTCAAATCTGGGACGTGACTTCTTGATTTGGTCTTGATTACCATGTAGTCAATATAAGCCTCCATGTTCCTGCCGATCTGGGATTTCAACAACTTGTTCACCATCCTCTGGTAAGTCACCCCGGCATTTTTGAGGCCAAATGGCATCATTACGTAACAGTAGATGCCGCCTGCTGTTTGAAAAGCGGTTTTTTCAATGTCGTCCTCCACAATCTTGACTTGGTGATACCCAGAATAAGCATCTAGGAAGCTCTGAGTCTGGTGCCCAGCAATGGAGTCCACCAACTTGTCGATCCTTGGAAAAGGATAGCTGTCTTTTGGACAAGCCTTATTGAGGTCTGTGAAGTCTACGCACATTCTTCACTTACCGTTCTGTTTCTTAACCATGACGACATTTTCTAGCTGTTCAGGGTATGTCGCTTTTCTGATGATCCTGGCTTTCAGTAACTTATCCACCTCGGCCTCGATTGCTTTCTCTTTATCTGTGGAAAAGGCCCTTCGCGACTGCTTGACGGGTTTGAAGAACTTATCAACTTCCAGTTTATGGAGAGCAATGGCTTCCTTGACCCCTACCATGTCTTCTACCCTCCATGCAAACACATGTAGATTATTTTTAAGCAGATTGATAAGCTCCTCTGTTTCTTCTGGAGGGAGTTGTCTCCCAATCTTAATCATTTGCTCCGCTTAGTCGGGGATGATAATGACCTCGTCTAGCTGGTCAACTGGTTTCAGCTCGGGACCGTCCCTGAACTCCAAAGTTTCCACAATGATTTGTCTGACTCTCTCCTTGTCTTTGCCTTCTAGGCTCAAATTCTCCATATCTAGGAGTCTGTCTATCTCAGCGTCTATGTGGTCGGGTATTGTGGCCCCCGAGCTTGGGACGAGGGCGAGGTTTGAGCCACTCGGCTCGTCCGAAGCTGTGTTCATAGAGATACAACCAAATCCTTCTAACCCATACTTTACCTCGGTCTCGGTCATGGTATGGTCGTCTAGTACATACTACCCACTCTTCGGGCATATCTACTGTTATTACGCCGATGTTGGGAGTTGATGTTGTGACCGTTGTCGACCTTGATAGAGTAATATTCCTTTCTGGAGTGTCAATCTCCATTTTGGTTTTTGCTTTCCTGGATTTCATGACGTGTTCCATAAAGTGTTTAGGAGAGCCGGGGACGCAACCAATGCCTGCCGGGGTTGGGAACTTCACCCTTTGGTGAGGGAGGGAGGCAACCATTCCTAATTTTCCCTGACTAGGGGAGCCGAGGATGGCATGGTCATCACTTCCTAGGTCTATGACAATAAACGTGATTGTTGCCGAGGTTTTATAGGGGAACTCACCGACTTCCAGTACCAGGTCTACAGTCCCTTTTGCCTCGGCTTAGTGGTTTGTGAACCCTTCCAATATTCCATTATATGGGGTTAGCATGGTATCCGACAGCTCCATTTCCTTGAAGGTTCTGTAGTAAAGCACATCTTTGGCGGCCCCTGAGTCAAATAGAAGCCTATCTGACTCGCAGTTATCAATTCTGCCCGTGATGACCAATGGCTGTTCCCTCATCGCCCTGTTTCCATCTAGTTCATTCGGTGAGAAACTGATCACTTCCTCCCCTTTATGAATCCAAGGGGGGATGTAATAGACCTTACTTAGCTCGTAGATCTGTTCCTTTAGCCTTGTGTTTGAAGGGATTTCCTCTCTTATGACTCCGATCAATTTTGCCCGTGGCGGTCTATCTTCTTGGTCATCTTCTTTCTCGTCATCCCCTGGGCGTTTGTTATCCTTCCTTGCTATGAATTCATTAAGCTTTCCTTGATCAGCCCATCTCTGCAATATTTTTTTCAAGGCGTAGCAATTATCTGTCTCATGCCCGTTATCCCTATGGTAGGCACAATATTTGCTCGTGTCCATTGGGAATTTTGGGTTGTCTTTGAGGGGTTTTGGATTAGGAAGGTTCACCACATTCATTATCTCGGAGATCGGCTTTGTGAGGGGGGTGAAGACCTCTGTCCCTCTGGTCCTATTCTTCCATCAACTTTCGCCTCCGTTGGTACCCTGGGCCGAGTCAGAAGTGGTTGGTTTACTTTCTCGTCCTCTTTCCCTATCTTGGTCTCTGGACATCCACTTTTTTTTTTGTTCTGCTGTGGTCGTTGCATAAGCCACGTGGTACAACTCAGATTTTGTGAGAGGTTCTCTCACCGACAACTCATGAATGAGATCGTCTGATCTTTGCCCATTAGTAAAACACGTGATAATCTCCTGGTTGGACAATAATACCATCATGCCCTCAAAAGCCTGGAGGTGATCCAAAGTGTCTGAGTTTCCAGAGTATTTGTCCAGGTGGGGTAGCTTCAATTTGTTTGTAAGTGGAGAATCTTTGATCCATTTTGAAAAATGACGCATGACATCATAATGAGTCCTGGGTTTTCTCTGCCCTTGGTTTATTTCTATATTATCCAGTCTCTCTTGTAAATCCATGATGAGCCTTTCGCTTATTGCAGAGGTGCGATGAGAACTCCTAGGTCTCTCTTTTTCTTTATCTCGGCCTCCTCCAGCGATTCGTCTTGTCTCCGGACCAGCTCGAGGTCGTCTCGGTGGAGTGTGGTGGGGTGGTGCCTACCTTGGTGGGGCTTAGCGCTGGTCTTCTCATCGCCGCCTTTGTCCTAGGATTCTTACATCTGGAGACTCTGCCTCTTCTTCCCTCCTATGGTTTATCTGATCTCTCAGATCTCTTGCTCCATTATTAACTGGACTGAGTCGGCCCTACATTCGGCTTGGTTGAGCAGCTCGGTTTCATGGGGGTGCATCACGTGGTTCCTGATGACGTCTGTCTTCAGTACGTGGGTTACCCCTACGGTTGTTCCTTTCCCTGTCTCCCAAGGCTCCTCTCGTCCCAGAGGGCTGGATGAAGGGTGTCAAGGAGTGGTCAGGGTCAAACTCTAATAGAGCCCTTTGGGCGTCAGTTAGCTGCTGGAGGGTTGAGAGATTTTGTTGTAATAACGCCCTTCGATCAATTGGCGCCGGCCTAGAGGGGCCAGCCTCAGTATTCTGAGGGCGCGAAGTCGTTTGCCTTCTCCGTCCATATTGTTAGGTTATCTCAGATGGAGGCCCTCTGGAGCGTGTATGCATTCCGGCTCCTTGAGGTGGGGGCGGGAGTCCTTGATTCAGAACATTGTTATTTGCCACGTTAGGTGGTGGCGGATTGAGATTAGCATCGGGGGTAACGCTAACCTCCTGAGCGTCGGCGCGAATTCCAGACATGAGGAAATTGTGGTTATCCGAACAGAAAAGTTCTCCAATCGACGTTTCCCGGCAATGGAACCAAACTGATGCTGCAAAAAACGTGTCGGATCAGCCCTTCGTCTGGCGGTTTGGATAAATCCAGTAATGAGAACCTCCTCGTGCGGATCTACACACAATAAGCAAACGTAAACTACGCCGGAGCTTCACCGGCGAAGGCCCTCCAGCGTGAGAATAAGAATTCGGTTTGTGTATGAAATGAAGAGAAATCAATTGACTATAGTTTTGAGCCAAAAGAGTTCATTACCCGTTTTCTGTGTGTAGGACCTGTTTATATAGGCGTGGGTGAATGATTCATGACTTGTCCAGAATGCCCGTATTGATCTAGGACTCGTATTCCTTGGAGATAGACTCCTGATAAGGATGATGATAACCCAGTTATCTTGTAGAAGAGATATCCTTGTTTAGATAAGGATTCTTAGTGCTAGAGTTGTAATAGAACTCTGTATGTGGACTCTCTATGATTATGGGAGGTTTATGACATAACTCGGCCCGTCATCTAGCCCGGCTCGCTATTGAGTCCGACTAGGGATTAGGCTTCTTGAACTCGGCCTAGGCAAAGGCTGCATGCTCGGCCTAATTGATGTCGGCCCTAGCCCCAATCTTTATGGGCTTCTTTGTGAATGGGCTTCTCGGTACAGGCCTTTAGGTGTGTGGGCCCAGAGTGTATGGGTCCCATTTATTCATTATTGGAAACCTAATCGTAGCCAGTAGTATATTAAAAGAAGAATGATAAATGTTACTCCCTCGTCTCATAAAATTTCTATTTTTCAAGGGACACTCTATGTTTTGAGAAAATTTAGTAGAAGTGCAATCTTTTTTGATATACACTTTTAAACTTTTACTTTTGAGTGTATTAAATGAAATATTACAAACAAAATTCAGCAAAACAATATTAAGAGGAAATTAAAATATTTAACAAACATAGTTAATGAGCACACATGTGATTTAACTTGCATCTTGAATATTACTCCCTACAACTTTATAAGAGTCTCCATTTTTTATCAATAAAATAAATTAATAAATCTGATTTATGCATATTAAGAAAAGAAATGTTGACCATGTCAATTCATGGGTTAAATGGAGATTATTTTTTTAAACTAATTTGATTTCGTTACCTACCAAATGTGAATTGGGCTAATTCTCTTGGGATTAGGTCAAACTTTTTGAATTAAGAATTATAGTGCAACTAAGCAAGAAATTTCTTCAGATGGAATAGTTTCTTTATGGACCTTTTGATGAGTATTTTTAGATGGAGTAAGTCTCCTGTAAAACGCGTTTTACACTATGCTTAGTGTAAAACGTGTTTTATTAATAATGGCAAGTAGGGTTTAAAAGACGCGGTGGCATAAGTGTAAATATTTGAAACTTATGAAATCTAAGGAGGCATATTTTAAAACTGCAGGAGGCATATTATGAAACTGAAGGAGGCATATTTTTGAAACTCCACATCAGGCACTTTGTAAAACCATAACAGGCATTTTTTTTTCAAAGAGGCACTTTTAAATTTTAAAGCATGCATTTTTATAAGTGCCTGTTGAGTTTTTTTTTTTTACTAAAAATCTCAAGAGGCATATTTTGAAACTGGAGGAGACATATTTTAAAACTCGAGTTTGAAACTGGAGCAAGCATGTTTTAAAACTGGAGGAGGCATATTTTTATACTTCAGGAGGCACATTTTTAAACTAGAGCAGGCATTTTTTTTCTTTAAAAAAGATAATGTTAAAAGTTCAAAAAAAATCACACGAGGCATGTTTTGAAACTGGAGGAGGGATGTTTTCAAACTGCAGGAGGCACATTTTTTTAACTAGAGCAGGCACTTATTTTTTCTCAAAAAAGGCACTGTTAAAAGTTCAAAAAAAGTGCCTCCTCTAGAGTTAAAACATGCCTGCTCTAAAAAAGTGTCTCCTCTAGAGTTAAAATATGCCTGCTGTGAAGTATTGAAAAATGCCTCCTCTTGTTTTAAAATGTGCATGCTGAGATTTTCATGAGTTCTACTTATTTACAAAATTGCCACCGCGTCTTTTAATCCCTGTTAAGCCGTTATTTGAAAAACACGTTTTACACACAGTTAGTGTAAAACACGTTTTTTACAAGATTTTGTGTTTTAAATGTTGCCTCTGTAATTTACATTTTTTAATATGTATATTGGAATTATTATCTACTTTAAGGTTAAAAGAAAACTTGGTACTCCCTCTTTAGAAGGAATAGTTTCTTTATGGACCTTTTAATGATTTTTTTTTTGTTCGAATGGATCTTTAGGAAAAATACTTTATCTAGCTTATATGAAATCCTATTTCAATTTTTTTTTAAATGAATGCTCGTTTTTTTTATAATAAATATTCTTTGTAGTTAATACGTTGGAGATAAAAGAAAAAGAGGACCTATGTTTATCAGTTTTTTTTGTTTTAGTGTGTGTGTGTGTGTGTGTGTGTTTCTTTCCTCTTTATATAGAGGAAGTTTTTTGTTTTTGTGAGACCGTTTCATGTATAAGACGGGTCTCAATGAGAGAGGAAATGAGCTTGCCCCGAGCCGTCTCACACATGAGACTGTCCCAAACAACCTTTATATATTGCATGACTATCAAAATCATTATCGTTAAAGTTTTCTTTGCTATGGAAACTCTGAAGAAGCTGCTGCAAACAATGAAAGTATTATTGTTAATCTATCTACTTATTAAAGAAATAGCTCAGTCTGTCTAGCCACGTGATTGACTCGTAATTAAGTTTTTGGCAGCCATGAAATTATTTGGAAGAGCATTGCCTTATTATGTTAGAGAAAAAGAAGTAAACTATGAAGTAGTGGGAGACATTGTACAATGGGTGGTTTGTTTTTTAAAATCTTTTAATTTTAGAAGAATAATACTTTATTTTAATGAGCAGATTAGTTAAAAAATGTTTTTGCAAATACTTGATTTTTTTTTAGAAATACGCGGTGGCACGATCATAAATAACTGTAACTTATTTTTTGAGCGTGGTGACATTTATATAAATAAATGCAGTTTTATTTTTTTTAAATCACGCGGTGACAGTATCATAAATAATTGAAATTTATTAACACGGACAATCAAAACACTATTCACTAGGACTCAAAAACACTATTATTTGACACACACAATACACTACTATTGACACACGCACACAGTACCACTCAAAAACACTACTGACTCGCTCAACAAACACTATTACTGTCACTCGAAAACAATATTACTGGCACTCAACAATACTTTCACTGACACTAAAAATACTTACACCGGTGCCGCCACTAGTGTGAGTGATAACGAATGCTAGTCCATGTGTTTTTGTTAGTGCCACGGCATGTTTTAAAAATGTCTTGTGATACTGTTTAAGAGTGTCAATGATATAGTTAAATAGTGTCGGTGCATTTGTGATTTTACTGCGTGTGTTTGTAATAAAGAGTGTCATTGCAGGTGTTTAAAGAGTATTAAGTCATGTATTAAAGAGTACCGGCGAGTATGTTAAAAAGTGCGAGTGTGATAAAATATGGAGAACCAAAAGATATATTATATATTATTTTGTTTCAAAGTTTGCAAAGCGAGAGATTCATATTTATACTCAAAACATATGAGTTCTAATTCTAAAAAGATTCTAACAAATCTCCTCATTCTAATAGTAAATATATTTCTATATTTGGATTAGGGGACGAATTATGGGCTGTTGTGGTAGTCAATGGGGGTGGCGTTAGAATTGCTGTTTGTGGTTGTGAAGGCGGCTGGCGTGGTGGTGATAGTGATGATGCTTGGGGGTATCAGGTAGGTTCCATCAAAGTAATGAAATAGGGCATGGCCAAGGAGAGTAGTCTATATTTGGATTTTCCATGGAAAATAATTGGTTGGGGTAAGTTGAAGGATGTGATAAAGGTTGGCGACAACGAGGGGTTTATTGGGTTTGGCCGGATTCGGAAGAAGATGGTCGGAGGAGGCGACAATCATGTGATATCGGCCAACAATACCGTGAGAAGGGGGAGGGGTTAAATTTTTTGGATCTTTTCTTTGGTTACCATATAAGAGATTATGTGGGAGAAAACATTAATTGTATTGATCATATTCATAGGTATATATATATACATGAGTATTCTAACTTGAGTAGGAAGAAAAAAAGAGGATTTTATCTCTCTATATATAAAACAAGAAGTGCAAGGTTTCCCTCTAAAAATATCACTATCAAGGGCAAATGTGTAATCTCCACCAAACAAGGACAAATATGCCATTATCTTCAATTTGGTAAAAGTAGTCAACTTTGCATGTAAATTGATTTTTATATGATAGTTTTTATTTCATTTATTTAGTGAAAAAAATTGAATTTTGATCAATATATAGTGAAAAATTACTAATTGATACAGACACAAAGGTATTGATGTTTTTGAAGTCACTGGAGCGCGTGCGCGGAAACAATCGTAATTTTTTACTTCGGATGAACAATGGAACGCACCGCATATCAAATCGAACGTAGGAGCGAGACGACTAATAGTAGATGCAGGGTTTAGAAGCCAAAAAGTATTATTTAGGACCTCAAACGGGCTTCTAAATTTTTTAATTTGTTTATGTACTTTTTTTTTGCTTAATTAGGGTTTATTTCGTTTAGTGTTGCAGAACGTATGAATACTCTGTTTAATGAATTTTAAAGTCCCGTTTTATGATATTGATCATTTATCCTAGTATTAGTGCACGCATATAAATTAGATAGTCAGATTTTTAATTGTGTCAATTTTCTATAATTTATTATTAAAAAAAATCATTTATATTTTAAAAATATTTTATTGTTTGATATTGGATAGTTGTTTATGTTTATAACCGTCATGCAAGTAATATTCTCAAAATAAAACATGTAATTAAATAGGTCGTAAACGGTTGCCTTCGTCATTTTGTAAAATTTATTAGAGCATTCTTTTTGTTAGATAATATTATTGTTTTAATAATATATAAAGCTTTTCGTTTCCCTGTTAAATTTATTTTAATTCTAATATTTTGAATTCATAATAATTGACCGTGCATCGCACTGGAAAACACCAGTACAAATTAATATTAGGAAATAGCATCCTAGACTATACTCCCTCCGTCCCATAAAAATGGGCACACTTTGACTTTTTTGGTCAACTGAGTCAATCTTTGACCATAATTTTATGAATATCTAAATATCTCTATGAAATTCTAAAATTTGTTATTGTTTTACTATTAGAAATACTATCATTAACTATTTTAAAATTGTATATAGATATCTATATATTCATAAATTATGGTCAAAGATTGACGCAATTGACCAAAAAAGTCAAAGTGTGTCCATTGTTATGGGACGGAGGGAGTATACAATTGAAGAGTAAGAAGAACACATATTAAGTATGATCTTTATCTTTGTCAGTCTCTACTATTCCCGTTACCCTAATTAATTTCATTTTCTGTCTTTTTTTTCTTTCAAGAAAGCCTTTATTTCAATGTTATACATTTTCCTAACAAGCCTTTCATGAATCATGGGATAGGTTCAAAGTTTGGTGGTGCAATATCCAGGCCACCAAATACCAATTTAAAAGAATGTTTGAATCTCAATGTAGATTGTTTATTGCATAATCTCTGCTAAATAAAACAGAGATATAAATAACAAATACAAAAGAATATTGAAAGTACAGTAAAATTACAAGTATGTATAGTACTGTATCTCCATAGTCTTTACTCACTACATGTATAAGCTCGAAATGATCTTAATGCCCATCAATGTCATTAGGTCGATAAAGTTTGATCGGACGAGTGTTTAATGGTTGTGTCGGTCTCGCATTGGTTTGTGACTCCTGCAAAAATGTAGTATAATAACTATCATTAATACATAACGTTTGAAAAAAATATATCATACTTTTATTAGAATGAAATATTACTTACATCATGAACAGCGTCACGGATCAACTTCACTTGTTGTCGCGATACAGTTCGCACCTTTCTGACAATGGTCCATGTAACATTTTGTGTGCAGGGAGGAGTTGTGAGGGAGCCAATATATCTGAAATACTTTCTACTACCTATTTTTATCTGCTTTGGGTCAACTATTCCCACATTTTTTTCTACTTCTTGTACATGTGTAAGTGCTTCTAAATGGTCTGTAAGCTGCAAGTCAATCCAACAAAAAATAGTGTTATTATTAGTTGACATATCAAGTTGGAACATTCTCTTGAGTGGGGTTAGTTGGAAAAATGAGAAACATATTTCCTTCCATCTCATAATACTTTCCTCCCTCCCGAAAATGTTTGTCCCATTTTAATTTTTTATCGTCAACAAAAATGAACATTGACCAAATACTGATGTCGATTTAATCATCTTAGTGAAATTCTAAAAATTGTAGTTGCTAAATCATTAAGTGATTTAACGATACCTATATTTATAATTTAATTGTGATCACCAGATTAACACCAATAAATGGTCAAAGTTAATAAGTGTTAGACTATAAAAAATTAAAATAAAACAAACTTTTCGGGGCAAAGGGGTATTAGTCTCATTAATATCAACACTTGGATTCTTAGAATACTCCTTCCGTCCCATAACAATGTGAACAAAATAGAGTTTGCACGGGAATTAAAGGGTGAATAGTAGTGGTAGTTTGTTGTGAGTGTAAAAAGTAAGTATGAGAAAGAAAGTGGGGTAGAGAATAATAGTGGATAGTTGTAATGAGTATAACAAGAGTGTCTCATTTTGTCAAACTTCTCATTTTGTCATTTTGGGCATCACATTGAAAACTCTCACTTACTCAAAAAACGAAAAGATTATTTCCACTTTCTCTCTCCTATCATTTACAACAACTATCCACTTAATATTCCCTCACATACTTTCTCTCTCCTTCCCACTCGCACCACATACTTTTCCTTAATTCTCGTTCCTAACATTTTATGAGAAGTTTGTTATAGGACGGGTGTAGCATTTTTTATATCAAATGTCGCTTGAGTTAGACCTCTTGTTAACGAATTACATAAAAAAAAAAAAAAAAAATAGGAACATGAATTAAGGTGAATAGTAGTGGTAGTTGTTGTGAGTGTAAAAAATGAGGGAATTTCCATGACACCATATTCCCTCCCATCCGAAAATATTAGTCTCGTTAACTATAATTTGTTATCAGATATCTAACTCAAGCGGCATTTGATATACTTGTTAGATATTAAGTTAATCATTAATAAAAAGAGGAACTTTTGTGTGAGACGGTCTCACACGTGAGACGGATCTCGATGAGAGAAGAAATGTGCTTGCCCCTATTACATTGTACAGCTCTCTTCCCCATCCAGCCCGGTCACTTCTGCAAATTCCAGTACAGTCCCGACTGACTTCTCATCCACAGTACAGTCCACCAACTCCTCAGATTCCTCCACTGGTCCTACAGCAGCTTCTACCTCCAGTCCTCCTCTTTGACTTAAGTCTGTCCGTGACATCTATCGTGCTACCTCACCTCACTCTTTACCACAGTCTCCTTGCTGTTCAGAAGGATTCTCTTACGTTTGAACCTCGTACGTTCAAACAAGCCTGCACTTTTCCTCACTGGCAGGCTGCCATGCGCGAAGAAATTACTGCCTTACACAAAACTCAGACTTGGTCTCTTGTTCCGTCTCACTCCACCATGAATGTTGTCGGGTGTCGGTGGATTTTTAAAGTGAAACGGAAAGCTGATGGTTCTATTGAACGACACAAAGCACGTCTTGTTTCTCAGGGGTTTACTCAGTAGGCTGGTCTTAACTATGAGGAGACTTTTAGCCCCGTTGTCAAACCATCCACGGTTCGTACTATTCTTGCTCTTGCTCATTCTCGTTCTTGGGATATTCAGCAACTTGATGTCCGTAACGCTTTTCTCAATGGTGTTATTCATGAAGAAGTCTACATGAAACAACCTCCTGGTTTTCTTGATCCGTCCCTTCCTACTCATGTGTGCAAGTTACACAAGGCTTTATACGGTCTCAAACAATCTCCTCGGGCATGGTTTCATCGTCTTCATGCATTTCTACTTCAACACGGCTTTGTCAACAGTCGTTCGGATTCCTCTCTATTCATTCGTCATCAGCACGGCTCTACTGTTCTCTTATTGGTTTATGTTGACGATATCATTGTCACCGGGTCTTCTTCTACGGCTGTGTCTGCAGTCTTGGATGCCATCTGCACCACCTTTGAGAGTCGTCGATTAGGCAATCTCAGCTTCTTCCTCGGTATTGAAGCTACGCGCTCGTCTTCTACCTTGACTCTTCGTCAAACTAGGTATGCTCTTGACCTCTTGGAACGGTTTAATATGAGTGACTGCAAACCCATGCCCACTCCTACTATTCCCCAATCTCGGCTCTCTTGCTCCGACGGTGACCTTCTCACAGATGCCACTGAATTTCGTAGTATTGTGGGTGGTCTCCAGTATCTTACTTTGACCCGTCCCGATATTGCCTTTTCCGTCAATCAGGTGTGCCAGTTCATGCATCAACCACGCTCCTCCCACCTCATTGCCGCCAAACGGATCTTACGTTTCATAAAGGGCACGGTTCACCTTGGTCTCTCCTTCCAGTCTTCTCCTGATCTCACACTCCGTGCTTACTCTGATTCCGATTGGGCTGGTGACCCAGATGATCGTCGTTCAACTACCGGAGCTTGCATTTTCGTGGGTCCTAATATAGTTTCTTGGAAAGCCAAAAAACAAACTACCGTTTCCCGCTCCTGCAGTGAAGCCGAGTATCGTGCTTTGGCTACTACTACTGCCGAGCTACGGTGGTTTTCATTCTTATTTTGGGAATTAAAACTTCCATTTCCTCCTCCCTCATTATTTGGTGATAATATCTCTGCTATACATATGGCCCGCAATCCAGTTTTTCATGCTCGTACTCGCCATATCGAGATAGATTATCACTTCATTCGTGAGTTGGTTACAAGAGGTTTTCTCAAGCTCCGTTTTGTCTCCTCTGAAGATCAACTTGCGGATCTTTTCACTAAAGGCCTATCTAAACCACGCTTTCAGATTCTCTCCGCCAAGCTGCAACTTCCATCCGGACGTCTTGCTTGAGGGGGGGGGGGGTATTAGACGTATATGTGTGGAGATATTCTCCATATCTTAGGCCTTGTATTTATCACTTAACTATGGGTAGTTTGTATTATATTTAGGGATAATCATGTATATAGGGAGAGTATATCTTAGTCTAAGGAAGAGTCCTAAACCTTCCTTTAACATCAACACACACGGTTGTATATATGTACTAGGATCAATTGTATTCAATATCAAGGAAACTATTTTTCCCAACGTCTGCCTCTCTCGTTCTCTTTCTTTCATGCCGTGTGTAAACCCTAACGTTTACAGCCCCGCCTCGCCTATAGGGGGCGAACCATTTACTCTCTCAACGAGTTCCCTCCCACACAAGTTTTTGTCTAATAAAAAATCTATCTTATAGAAAATAGTTAAAGATTAGTACTGTATATTTTACCATTGACAAAAAGGAATCAGGGCGGCCAATCTTGTAGAGAATTCCCACCACAGCAAATTTCCCGTCATTACTCTGATGAACCATGTGTACCTCTAGAGAGAACCTGTATATATAGTCATGAAAAGAGGAGATTAGACACTTTTGGTTTTTTTCTTTTTTCCCTTTTGCCTATCTGATTAACATCGTAATTCTATACTCCCTCCGTCTCATAACGAAATTCCGATAAAATGTTAGGAACATGAATTAACGAAAAGTAGGTGGTGTGAGTGGGAAGGAGACAAAAAGTGCGGTTGGGATAACGTTGTTGTGAGCGGAAGGAGAGAGAAAGTGGGGAGAAAATCTTTTCCTTTTTTGGGTAAATTAGAATTTCCAATTGGGAAGTCTAAAATGACAAAATGAGAAGTTTGTTATGGGAGGGAGGGAGTATTATATACGGTATCTATTTTTTTTTTGGTACATTATATACGGTATCTATACAGCAAGCTATCTAGCTTTACCTATTGCCATTGATACTGTGTTCAGAAGGTGTATGCCAATGAACCTGGTTCAATCTATATTCAGTTCCATTGATGTGAATATGACCTGCACCACCTTCCCATTCCAACTGCACCATTCAAAACAAAATAAAATCGCGTCAGTGATTAATTACCAGAAATAATTCAATTTAATTTTTAAAAAATGAAAAAAAAGGGAAGATGTATTTTTATTGTACTGTACCATCATATCGTGACCTCTATTTATGATAGTAGCATTAGAAGGTTCATAATCTCTATCGAGTCTTCCTAAAATGGAAGTTGTAGTAACTCTTTCATTCCTCAAATCAATGGGAGATTGCATGTCTCCATTGTTACACATACTCCATTCTGGATGAATTTTTCCCCAATGATCCGGTCCGTTCGGGCTCTCCACGTCGTAACTGAACTCTCTCTCATCCTCTGCACACACAAATTAATAATCAATATAAGGATATTACTCCGTCCGTCCCAAAATGATCTAGTTCTTACTACGAATGATCTATGAACAATAATTAAAAGTTGATACAATAAGTATATTACGAATGATCTTTGAACAATAATATCAATAGCAAATTTAAGATTTTCACTAAGATAAGTAAATCAATTTATAATTATTAATCACAGTTCATTCGTGATAACGGAAAAAAATACGAAAATCATTTTGGGACGGAGGTAGTATATCAATAACGTATTCGAAAACAATGATATTAGATGTTTTAAGAAGTTCCAGATCCAGGCTATGGGGACTTTTTAGGAAAATATGTATGATAAAAAAATAAGATCATTTTTTTAATACAGAAAAACTCGGTTTTTTTTTTTTTTTTTTAGGGATGTAAATGAGTACTTACCAACTTCTTGACCATGTGCAGAGGAAATGAGGAGAAGAAGGGTAATGAAGAACCCAAAAAACAAGTTATACTCTCTTTGCATCTTCATCTTTATAATTGTATTTTCTTGGCTTCAAGGTTTGATATATTTTTCTTGCTCGTGATATGATAAAATGAAAGCCCTACATAAGTCTATTTATAGTGTGTCAAATTGGGTACGATGATGAATGTGAATATGAAATTTTTAGTACCGGTATTTTGACCAGGTATTTTATGTTTATTTTTGTTTGTTTTTTTCTTTAAAGGAAATGATTAAATAACAAAATCGTCAATATCTTGGTAATCAAGTTTGGCGTCTAGAAAACATTTGAAGAAATTTTGGAATTACTTTGACAACCATTGATTTGATCCCTTCCCATGCCTCCTAGGACATCATTATTATAAGGGGGTAAGTGGGGAACCACTATCGATCCTCTATATATATATATATATATATATATATATATATATATATATATATATATACACATAGAGATCATTGCCAATTATACTGTTTAACAATTCTTGGCCACATAATAAATAAAAATGATATGCGAATTCATTGAGAAAGTCAGATATTTAATCTCAAAACCAATTGACAATGAGAAGAGTGACTATGGATTTTTATATAGTGAAGACTTTACTAGATAATTCCCGATGTAAGATAATTGCTCCAGCATAACGAACTTTCCTCATGTCTGAAATGCGTTCAATTGTTTTCCTTTTACACATATATTTATTACATATATTTAGTAATTTGTTATACAAAGAGTCAAAAACAAATGTGACGCAAGTGTTGAATCTTTGTTGTATTTTACCTTAGTCTTGAAAAGATAATGATTTTAAAAAGGGGTCTAGAAGAAAGGTATTATAGGTATTGTTTTTTTGCCATCTTCATAGAATTCTTCTTCTCAATTTTACTCGTTTTTTAAGTTTAAATAGTTCAAATCGTCAGAAAAATATATTTATTCATTATTGGAAACCTAATCGTAGCCAGTAGTATATTAAAAGAAGAATGATAAATGTTACTCCCTCGTCTCATAAAATTTCTATTTTTCATGGGACACTCTATGTTTTGAGAAAATTTAGTAGAAGTGCAATCTTTTTTGATATACACTTTTAAACTTTTACTTTTGAGTGTATTAAATGAAATATTACAAACAAAATTCAGCAAAACAATATTAAGAGGAAATTAAAATATTTAACAAACATAGTTAATGAGCACACATGTGATTTAACTTGCATCTTGAATATTACTCCCTACTGTAGATACCCCGGGGAGCCACGGCTTTGCTAGAGCGCGTGAATTATCCTAGGATGTCTAACTTGTTTTAGATTGTTTAGAGTCGCCACCTATGTTTTGAGGAACATAAGAAAAACCTATTGATTATAGCCTAAGTTTGATTACGAAAACAGAGATTCTTTATTTTGAGGTTCGGGGGTTAGATTACGAGATGGGAAGTACCGAAACACCCATCTCGCCCAACTAAAGTTGGTCTTGCTTGATCAAAATCTACATGAATGATAACGTTCTTCTTCTTCTTCTTTAAGTCATAAAAAGGGGGGTTTTAAAATAGAGTTTGGAATGTAGGAGATAACTCCTTAACCAACCTCAATGAAATGAGGCGATCATTAGAGTCATGTCCCAAAATGATTTGGGTGATTGCACATTTGATTAGAGTAAAAGAGAGAGAGGAGATGAAGTAGAAAATAAAGGAAAAGATGGACTTTTACCTACAATTTGAAGACCTTCAAATATTTGCTTGATGAGATCCTTGGAGAACCTTTAGAAAGCGGTTTTGGTATAGTTTTTGTAAGTTCAATTTTCTGTCCTTGAAATGGAGGTAAAAGGAGCTTTTTATAGGTGAAAGAGGGGTGTTTTTGGTGCCAAAACTCAGTCACTAAGAAATCCTTCCCGGGCAAAATCCTGTAAATTGAGCAAGGGAGAGAATCCTGGCCAGAAATCTGTAACTGACGCCCAGAGGCGCGCGCTTCCTGCTTTGGGGGCGGGAGTCGCGCGCGCCTGGCTCCTCCTGTCGGAGGCGCGCGACTTAGAGAAGGCAATTTTGACAGAATGGACTAGAAAGTCAGCCCTGTCATTCAGTTTAGTCCCTGGACTTAACGAAGTCAGTCAGGAACTTAACGGAAGTGACAGAAACTAACGAGAAACACTTAAAATGGGGAGAAACACAAAATCAAATGTTCAATCGGGGTGAGCGGTCCAAGGCGGGGTGTCTACAGAGGCCCTCGGCGACGTGGATTGCAAAGCAAAACGCGTCGACGAAAGTTAAAAACACCCGCCGAGGACATCACCAAGAAAAAGCAAAGACTCGATGAAAGCAGGAATTTGAAATTGCGAGAGATAGTGGTGCGCTCCCTGTGTGAGCGGCTTTTGTTGATAGAGGGGGTGGCATGATCCGTTAGGTGAACCGGCCGGCTGAATGTTTTGAATGAGGCCGTTAGTGAACCTTTGAGGACGAATCCGTTAGTGAAATCCGTTGATGAGGCCGTTAGTGAACCTTTGAGGACGAATCCGTTAGTGAAATCCGTTGATGAGGCCGTTAGTGAACCTTTGGAGAGGCCGTTAGTGAACCTTTGAAGAGGCCGTTAGTGAACCTTTGAGGACGAATCCGTTAGTGAAATCCGTTGATGAGGCCGTTAGTGAACCTTTGGAGAGGCCGTTAGTGAACCTTTGAGGACGAATCCGTTAGTGAAATCCGTTGATGAGGCCGTTAGTGAACCTTTGGAGAGGCCGTTAGTGAACCTTTGAAGATGAATCCGTTAGTAAAATCCGTTGATGAGGCCGTTAGTGAACCTTTGAAGAGGCCGTTAGTGAACCTTTGAAGAGGCCGTTAGTGAACCTTTGAGGACGAATCCGTTAGTGAAATCCGTTGATGATGCCGTTAGTGAACCTTTGGAGAGGCCGTTAGTGAACCTTTGAGGACGAATCCGTTAGTGAAATCCGTTGATGAGGCCGTTAGTGAACCTTTGGAGAGGCCGTTAGTGAACCTTTGAGGACGAATCCGTTAGTGAAATCCGTTGATGAGGCCGTTAGTGAACCTTTGAAGAGGCCGTTAGTGAACCTTGAAGAGGCCGTTAGTGAACCTTTGGAGAGGCCGTTAGTGAACCTTTGAAGAGGCCGTTAGTGAACCTTTGGAGACGAATCCGTTAGTGAAATCCGTTGATGAAGTATTGCTTTGGAGTCTCGTGCCACTTGGAGTCACACTTGACTTTTTTTTTTTTTTGAATTGTGGGGTGCGGGCACAGTTAACCGCGACCAGAAAAATGTTCCTGCGCTGGGGATGAAATGTTGAGATTGACCCTTGAGGGGGGTATGGCACCCGTGACCGAACTTAGGGAGTTTGGAATCCGTGGGGAAATCTTGATACGGTGCATGGTTTCTTGCACGGGAGACTGCTTCTGAACCTGCCTGATGATGGGAAGAGCGCGCGTTCGGGCCTCGTTATGGGACGCGCGCGCCTCGGATGAGTATGTCGGGGGGGGGGCGCGCCTGGCGCATAAGTTCAGCATATTTAAACAAGTTTTTCGCTGTTTTCGGCTAGTTTTCAAAAATTTGAAGAACCCTCCAAATTCCAAGCCCAATTTTCGTAGAGAAATCACCCCAAAACACTTTCTTGCTGCTCTAGGATCAATTTCGTCAAAAAAACGATGTCGGATCGTCAGCAATCACCTCCGTTTGAGATGCCACAGGGCGAGGAGCCCGAAATTGGGGTTGAAGCTATGGACCCGAGCTTGCTTACTTTCCGGCCTCATACCCACATTTCTCACTTCGTGACTTCGGGTTTGGTAA
Organism: Campanula takesimana; assembly: GCA_026119855.1. Taxonomy (NCBI): domain Eukaryota; kingdom Viridiplantae; phylum Streptophyta; class Magnoliopsida; order Asterales; family Campanulaceae; genus Campanula; species Campanula takesimana. The sequence continues at coordinate 557,012 of JAOWBW010001184.1, read as the reverse complement.
GAATGCCTCACTTTTCTTGTCGATTTCGGATTTCATGAAGTTCTGTTTTCTTTACCCAAAATATTGCTGCAGCAGCTTTATCGATCATTCTTTGCATGTTGTTCATTGTTGCTGATTTATTATAAGAAACATGTTGGGGCGCCCATTTTCATGTTCACATACTTGCTTGTACATTGTTCTGTCATTGAAATCTCTGTGTTGAGTTCAACCATTTTCTAGCAGTCATGCTGATGATATTTTCGCTGTTCCTTCTTTCCTTTCAGGAGTGGACCCGTTTGACAGAGATTCGTGGTGGGGCTCATGGGCCCATCTCTATATGGAAGAGGTTGCCTGAGAATGTTCGGGCCCGAGTCACAGGGACTCATTTTGGTCTTTTTGTCACTAGCCTCCCAGCTTTGAAGAATGACCCCGATGTGGTCCAGGCGTTGAGGGAAAGATGGTGGGACACCACCCATACCTTCCATTTACCCATGGGCGAGGTGACTATGATGCCTACCGATTTCACAGCTTTGACAGGCTTACCGTTCATGGGGGTGCCTGTCCCTTTTGGTTTGAGAGGGGCCGCTCGGACTCCGGACGAGTTACTGGCTTTGGTTAACTGCCGGTTTGAGGTTAAGAATTCTCGAGTGACATGGGGGCGAATCCGAGCTTATTTCAGCATCTTGATGGCAGAGGCTTGAGGTGTTACTGCTGATCGGGTCGATGCCGTGGCCCGTTGCTTTATTTGGTACCTGTTATCCCATACTTTTTTTTGCCAACGGGGGATCTTCGGCCTCTTTGGCTCTGCTTGACTTGTTAGTGGACTTGGACCAGATCGGCCAGTATAACTGGGGCGCAGCGGGCTTAGCTGCTTGTTACCATGGCATGGATTTGACCAGCCGCTCGACCACTAGCTCGGTTACGGGCTTCAGCTTGCTGTGGGAGGTATACCACTTACTTTCCTTTTTATATTCTCCTTGCCTTGGTCATAACTGCCTTTTTCGTTGACTGTCATTAACTTTGTTTCTGCCTCTTATCTACAGCTTTGGGCTTTTGCTATCCTGAATCTGAGGGATTTCAAGATTGCCAAGGAAGGCCAGCCCCAGTATCCGGACTGCGCACGGTGGGCGTACAAGGAGAGGAATGTGAAGACTGGCACGAACCCCATTAGTCTTACTTCGGCCCGACGGCACTTGGACACCTTGAGGCCTGAGTCCGTTGTCTTCTCTTTGTATCCGTGGAGATCAGTTCAGCACTGGTTTGAGCATACTCTTATTCCTACCTGTTCTCGGCTTTTGATGAGTTCGGGTGAGTGCATGGCTCTGTACTTGGGAGATAGGGTATTTTGGCAGCATGGTACCCAGGTGACAGACTTTTACACCCCCCCCCCCGTCCTACAGTTCCAGACGTTCCTCCTTTCTGCCCTCGTAACTGGAGGTCACTTTCAGAGGCTGATCGCACGGCATATATGGTAGGGGTTGATGCAGTCCCTTATATTCACTTGGATCAGGATTATGGCCTCTTCAGGGAGAACAACTTGATGCAGGGCTTTATGTTTGCTGATCCGAGGAGATCACAGGCTGCTCCTTCGACCTCCGCTAGGTTTTATACTACCGGTGCCGGGTATTGTTTTGATCCTCCCTTGCCTCCTCCTTATTACACTTATTCCAACTTCGGGGTCTTTGAGGAGCAGAGGGAGATTGTTCCCGAGGATATGTCACCGGAGAGAGAGCCTCCCGCTCAGGCTGCTGTGGTATGTTTTTCTGACCATCTTTGCATTTCTCAGTTCCAGTCTTGTTTTTCTGTCCTTTGTATTGATGTAATTTCCTTTTCCTGTTCTTTGTTGCAACAGGTGCCCGTGGCTGCTTATAGGAACTTGGGTAGGCAGAACAAAGGGATGAGGCGGAGGCTCCGTCAGCTGGAGGAGAGGGTGCTGGAGCTGTGCAGGGATATTGCTGCCATGACTAGAGGTGCTGCTGGTGCTGTCTCTGGTGCTGCGAGAGGAGCTGCCCGAGGTGCTCGGGGCATGGGACGAGGCTGCAGGGATGCTGCACTGGACATTGATGAGGCTGTCTCTTCGGCGAGGCAGTCGTTGAGCAGGAGTCTGAGCCACGGAGGTAGCCATAGTAGAAGTCTGAGCCGAGAGGGTAGCCAGAGCCGGGGTGGCGCCAGTTCATCAGGGAGAGCTGCCAAGAGGACCCGTCCTGATGTTGTGATTGAGACATCTGAGTCTGAGGATGATGATGACGATGATGATGATGAGGATGATGATGATGATGATGATAAGGAGACCGAGAGCGGCAGCAGGGGGTGAGCACAGTGCTGGTGATGATGTGCCCGAGCTGTTGTGGCTGAGAGGATGAGGGATTGAAACACTTTTACTTTTGCCTGTAATAACATTTAACATGTATTTACAATCCTATTTATCTTACTACTCATTTTATGTTCTATTAACGACTCGATCTTAGATGTCGACTCTTTACAAACAAATATGTGCCCAAAGGATGCTTGTTGTCGATGCTTGAACTCCTTTTTGTTGCTGGGATTTGATTTTGCTGCAGGTTGGATATGTTGAAGTGCTTGGGTTCTGTTCTGAACTGACAAGGGTTGTTTCTGTCTGAACTGCTGTCAAAGGCGCACGCGTCGGGCCTTGCTTGTGGGAGGCGCGCGCGTTGTGCAGCCTTTGTCGGAGGCGCGCGCTTCTAGCCTGCTGAATTACAGCCCCTTTCTTTTTCTGATCAGAATGTTCCAACAACTATAAATTTTGAACCATTTTCGACCAGAATGGTCACACAGCATTCTTTTGCAAACACTTTCTCCTCTTAAACCACAAAATTCTTGTCATAATGGCCCCAATGACTTTCTCCTTTGAAGTTAAGGTTTCCGTCCCTGATGGTGAGAAGTCCATTCCAGTGGTGAATGTCTTTCCAGCTGTGGGGTCCGTCCTGATGGTGGAGAAGCGTCCGAGCGTTTTTGATCGTTTGGGAAGGCCCAATGACGATGTTGTTGACCCCGTGAGACCGGTGGTTCATGTGCGGGACTATAGACCCCGTCACTTTCCCAAGAAGAAGAAAGGTAAGGGAAATTCCTCCTATGTGTGGAAGCGTCCCATGGTTGTCCCCGCTAAGGCTCCGCTCGATAAAGGCAAAGGGAAAGCCGTTGATGAAGCTCCGTCCCGTCCTAGCGTTTTCTCCCGTCTTGGCGGTCCCAAGAATGTTCCGTCCCCATCCAAGAAGACTAAAGGACATAACAAGAAGCAATGGGTTCCCAAATCTAAGAAAGATTAGATTTTTCTTTGTACCCCAAGAGATTGCAATTAGACCACTTTGTTTTAGGATTTAATATTTTAATGTATTTTGTTGCTCAATAAATCCGTTGTAATGGTTTGAATAATTCATTGAATGAATAAAAATTGCATTTTGTTATTTGAAGTGAATTGGGTATTTTTTTGATATGTTTTAGACCGCACCCGAAGGTTGCCTACGTTCTTCCAGTTGGGAGGCTCAGGTCTTCGTAGTTCAAACAAACAAAGACCATTTTTTTTATTTTTTTATTTTTTTGTGTGCACCCTGTTTTTTGCCTAGACCGCCCTTTCGGGTTTTCAATCTAGCGGGCTTCTTTTTTGCACGTGCTCTAATTTTTGCCTAGGCCGCCCTTGCGGGTTTTCAACCTAGCGAGCGATTTTTTTTTTTTTTTTTTTTTTTTAATGGTCTTTGTTTTTTAAGCGTAGAACTTCTTGAGCTTGTCGAGGTTGACCTCCTTTGGCAGCTGGTCACCATCTAAATCCACGAGCCGGACTGCACCGCCGCTTAGTATCTTTTTGACCACGTACGGACCGATCCATCGGGGTCCCCATTTCCCCAGGGGATTCATGGCATTAGGAAGATGTTGTCTTAAGACCAAATCTCCTACATTGATGTTTCGAGGCTTCACTTTTTTGTTGAAAGCTCTTGCCATCCTTTGCTGATACGCCCTTGTGCGTTCGAGTGCTCTTAGCCTTTTCTCGTCGAGTAAGACTAGCTGTTCGTATCGACTTTGCATCCAGTTGACCTCGTTGACTTGATTCTCGAGGAGGACCCGTAGAGATGGGACTTCAAGTTCGATAGGGAGTACGGCTTCAGACCCATAGACTAATGCATAAGGAGTTTCTCCTATTGCGGACCGTATTGATGTGCGGTAGCCCCACAATGCCAATGGTAGCTTCTCGGGCCAATCCCTTCCTGTTGAGGCCATTTTCTTGACGATGGTCTCGATGGTCTTATTTGCTGCTTCGACCGCACCATTTGCTTGGGGACGGTAAGGAGATGATTTGTGCTTGGTGATTCTACCAAAAGTGCATCCATTTCCTTCTCAAAGTGAGAGCCGTTGTCGGAAATGATTTCATGAGGCACGCCGTATCGGCACATGATATTAATCTTTACAAATTCGGCCACTTTCTTGGCGTTGAGGGTCCGATAGGCTTGTGCTTCGACCCACTTTGTGAAGTAGTCGACGGCCACTAGGACGAATGACTGCCCATTGCTTCCGGTAGGATGGACTTTACCAATGATGTCTATCCCCCAACAAGAGAAAGGCCAAGGTGTGAGCATGTTGTAAAGTTGCGAGGGTGGAGCATGTTGCAAATTAGCGTGGAATTGGCACTTGGCACACCTTTTGACTTTCTCGATACAGTCTCGTTCCATAGTGCTCCAATAGTAACCAATGCGGAGTATCTTCTTGACTAACATAAACCCATTCATGTGGGGTCCACACTCTCCTTCGTGCACTTCACACATTATCTCTTGAGCTTCGGCCTTATTGGCGCATAAGAGATTGATCCCGTCGTGGTGCCTTTTATAGACTCGGTCCCCAATCACTACGTACCGAGAGGCTAGCCTTTGCAGAGCCGCTTGAGACTTCTTATTGCTATTCTCGGGATAAATGCCATTTTTGAGGAGATTCATGATATCCGAATACCACGGAGGGTTTGTTTGGACTTCGTCGATCTCGATACTCATGCAGTATGCCAGAGTTCCTTCGGGCAATTTTGAAAGGCTTCACCATTTTCCCTTTGGGAATTTCGACTAATGAAGCTATGGTGGCCAATGCATCGGCGAAGCGATTTTTATCCCTTGGCAGGTAGTTGAAAGTGATCTCTTGGAATTGTTCAACCAGTTCTTCAAGGTGCTGACCATACTGTTGGAGAGTCGGGTCTTGGGTTCGCCACTTTCCCGATTGCTGATTGATAAGGAGCAAAGAGTCGCCGAATACTTCTAGTTCAGTGATGTTTCTGTCGAGAGCTGCTTCGAGCCCCGCTATACATGCTTCGTACTCGGCAATGTTGTTGGTAGCTTCGAATTCCAGGCGGATGGCAATGGGAGTGTAGATGTCTTTTGGATCGACAAGCAATACCCCTATACCAAAACCGTGTTTATTGGCGGCGCCATCGAAAAAAAGTTGCCACTTATTTTCCTCGATTGCAGTACAAATTATATGCTCGTCGGGGAACTGTACGTCTTCCCCCTTCACTTCGTCACACGGGAATTCGGCAAGCTGGTCACTGAACACTTTCCCCCTGACGGATTTTAGTGTGACGTAAGTGATATCATAGCCGGCGAGCATGAAGTACCATTTGGCTATTCTTGTTGACATGAAAGGCTTCTCGAAGATGTAGCGGAGCGGGTCCACCTTTGCTACTAGCTTCATCGGAAAAGCTTCCATATAGTGTTTGAGCTTTTGAGTGACCCAAACCAATGCTGCACATGACTTCTCTAAGACAGAGTAGTTCTTTTCGCCTCCTTGGAATCGGCGACTGACAAAGTAAATGGCGTTCTCTTTTGTGGACTCTCGTTGCTCTTGTGCTAACATAGCCCCTAGGGCTTCATCATTGATAGTGAGATAGAGCAAAAGAGGTTTCTCCTTGTGCGGCGGAACTAGGACAGGAGGGCACGTCAAGTAATGCTTCACTTGGTCGAAGGCTTCTTGGCACGCGTCGGTCCATTCTAGAGCCACATTCTTCTTGAGTAGCTTGAAGATTGGCTCGCACATGGAAGTGAGTTGGTGCACAAACCGACTGATGTACTGCAGTCTGCCCATGAAACCTTTGATCTCTTTCTGCGTCTTTGGAGGAGGCATGTCAATGATTGCCTTGATTTTGGAGGGGTCTACTTCAATTCCCCTTTCAGTGACCATATAACCAAGGACTTTGCCTCGGATAACCCCGAACGTGCACTTTGCAGGGTTGAGCCTCATCTTGTGTTGACGAAGCCTTTCGAAGAACTTGCGGAGATCGATTAAATGTTGACCATCGGTCCCTTTGGAGTGAATGATCATGTCGTCCACATAGACTTCGATTTCTTTGTGAATCATATCGTGGAACAAGTCCGTCACGGCTCTTTGGTAGGAAGCCCCAGCGTTTCTTAACCCAAATGGCATGACTGTGTAGCAAAAGGTACCCCACGGTGTTGTGAAGGCTGTCTTGTGTTGATCTTCTTCGGCCATGAGAATCTGATTGTACCCAGCGAACCCATCCACGAAGGAGCGAACCTCATAGGCAGCAGTGGAGTCGACCAGCATGTCGATGTTAGGGAGTGGAAAATCATCCTTTGGGGAAGCTTTGTTCAAATCCCGGAAGTCCACACAAACTCGAACCTTGCCGTTTGCCTTTCTGACTGTCACAATGTTGGCTAACCATGTCGGATACTCGATAACCTTGATGAAACCCACATTGAGGAGCTTCTCAATCTCTTCCTTGACTTGCAGAGACCATTTTGGCTTGATCTTTCTGAGCTTCTCTTTTACTGGCTTGGCATCTTCTCTGATCGGAATCCTGTGCTCCGCTACCTTTCTGTCCAAACCCGGCATGTCTTTGTATGACCATGCGAACACATCCACGAACTCCCGTAGCAGTGCAGTCAATCTGTCTCTGTCGTCCCCCTTGAAGAAGCTTCCGATCTTAGTTTCTCTTGGCTTTCTTCGGTACCCAGATTAACAACATGCAATTCTTCGTCAGTCTTTGGACCATTCTCACCACGACTACGGACTTGTTGAGCAAGTTCATTTAAGTATGTTGTGTTTTCGTGGTCTATTTCATCATAATTTGAATCGTTATTAACTTGTTCATTAAGTTCATTATTAGTTAATTCATCATTTATGATGTTTACAATCTCAGGGTACTCAGAAATATCAAATTTTTCATTAGCAAAGAAAGGAAACACACGCTCGGCTATGGCCTCCAAATCCTCTTGGGTGAGGGCATTAGAGACATTCTCGGACTCGAAAGTAAGTGTGAGCCGCTTCGTTGCTGTGCGGGGTATGCAACCCATTTCCTGGATTAAGAATTCTTCGGATACCACGGGCCCTTTCGTAGAATACCAATTGTTGATCGGCTCGGAGCTTGGCGGGATCTCACTGATAGTCTCATTCATGATGACGGTGTTATGGATGGCATTGACTTGGCATTCATTCAATATGGCAAGCTCTTCGAACATGGAGGCTAAATCTGTTAGTTCTTCCCCCACGGTGATTTCTGTCTCGGACTCTATAGTCACCTTCCTTCCCCACCATTCACGGGGCGACATGGGAGTTGGTTCCTTTTCGGATTTCTGGATCTCACAGATTTCGAGGCCGGGCTTTTTGACACCCTTATTGTTAACCCATGGCTCGGGAAAGATCATGTATGGAACGTCTTCCCCTTGGCAGACAAAATAACCATTCAACGTCTTGCGGTAAGGCCTTAGATTAGGGACCTCATAACGACGGCCTTCTCTACGAGCTCGGGCCTTTTCATTCTTGATCGCTTGCTCTTGTTTCAAGTCTTCTCTGGAAGGCTCGTACCCCAAACCAAATGTGTTCTTGACAAATGGGACTTGCACAGGATGTAGGCTTCCTTGTTGATATTTCCCTAGGCCTAAACCAGGGAAGTAGTCCATATTCTTCATCATGCGGAGGACTTTGTGATTGCTGGGGGTCCATGATCCGTTTCCCCCTTCTTTGTCAATGGCATTGATTGAGACGCCGGAGAGAGTGGAGTCTGGTAGACCATGCTGAACTTGGTGGACGGGCTCACCTTTTCTGTGGATAGTGACATTTTTAGCCATGACGGTCACTATTTCATCACCATTTCGGATCTTGACACATTGGTGGAGAGTTGACGGTACGGCATTAGCACTGTGAATCCATGGTCGACCCAAAAGTAAGTTGAACGAGGCCGGGATATCAAGCACTTGGAATGGAACGGACATGACCATGCTCCCAAACTCGATGTCTATTTCGATCATGCCCATGACTGTACGGGCGGTGCTGTCATAACCTCGGATTACTTGAGTAGAAGGCTTCAAATCGGAATCCTTAAGTCCCAGTATGCCCATGATTCTGGTAGGCATGAGGTTGAGTGCGGAACCACCGTCCACTAAGACTCTTGAGATGGGCCTCCCCCTTGCTCGTACCTTGAGGTAAATAGCCTCGTTGTGGTCGGAACCAAATGGTGGAAGGTCCATATCGGCAAAGGTGATGACGTTGCCAAAATGAATGTGACCAATCATTGCCGTGAGGTCCTCGGGAGTAGTATCGGGAGAAACTGATGTATCATCGAGATTGCGGATGACAAGATCTCGGTGTTTCTTTGAGGATGCAATGAGGTCCCAAATAGAGATGTTGGCTTGAGTTTTCTTGAGTTGGACAAGTAGAGGGTCTTCGGGAGTGTCGCGAGCTTGCGGCCTTTGAGAAGAGGAGCTTGGTGCGGAAGTGGAAGGGTTGCTTGCTATGACTCGACCGGATCGAGTTAGCATGTTGACATTCCCATCTTGCTTCTTTTTCCTATTCTCTAGTACTTCCCTCATTACCTCATCGTAAGTCACTACATAACAAGAATTGTCAAGTTTATTCATAACATTGGGGCCCCCATTCACAATTGGGATTGAATGGGTGGTCCCCTCGAGTTCTCCTATCTCTATTACATTGACATGTTCGCCATTAGCCACTACAAATTCTTTCTTGTCTATGAGATCTTGAATGACATTGCGGAGAACGAAGCAATCCTCGGTGGTGTGGCCACTATATTGGTGGTAGCCACAATATTTGTGGTGATCATGATTGGGGTGGACCGTCTTGGGTTGGTATCCTTGTACGGGAGTGACTTGACCCTTTTCCTTGAGGACTTCGAACACTTCGGTTTGAGTCATGCCTTGGAGAGGCGTGTAGACACGGTCATTTCGAGACTTCTTCCCTTGGGGTGGAGGAACCTTTTTGTAATTCCCCTTGTCAATAGTGACGGCGTTGACCGATGCCTATTTTGTGGAGTTGGAAGCGGCCTTGTATCGGTAAGTAGGAGTGGCCTTTTTTATCTCCTTGAGCAAGTCATCCATGCGTACCCCCGCCTCATACATTTGGGAGAAGTCGGAGTAGCAAGCCCCACTTAGGTGGGCGCGGAGATCAATCTTGAGACACTTGAGAAAGATGTCCATTTTCTCTTTTGTGTTTGGCCTCTCAACAATTTCGGAGAGTTTATCATTCCATCTCCTTGTGAAGTCGATGAAGGACTCATTGTCTCTTTGAGTAGTGTTCTCTAGCTCTTTCCTTGTGGGCCGGTGAGTGGTGTTGCCTTGGTATTGTGACTTGAAGGCAAGCATGGCGGAGTCCCAATCAAGACGGACAGTGAGCGGGAGAGTAGCATACCAATCTTTCGCCGCCCCCTCGAGAGTGAGAGGAAAGCATTGAGCCATCACCTTGGGGGGGACATTCTTCGGAACCATTGCCCAAATATAAGTCTCAATGTGAGCCATAGGACAAGAGTTGCCCTTGAATTTGCTTATGTCGAGCATCTTGAACTTATCAGGAAGAGCGGCCATAGTACTCATGAGGATGGAGGATTGATAAAGGCTTGTGTCGGAGCCTTTCCCCATGTTGAGCCCATTGAATTTTTGGTCGATGTAGGCCATGATAGAATCCACCATTTTGGGCTCATTGTTCTCGGAACTTGGTTCTCCCATTTTCTTGGTGCGGGTGTTGACATACGGACTTTTGAACAAACCCTCGGTCCATTCGGATTCGTCATCATTGTTCTTGTTCTTCCCCTTGGCAAGGTTAGTGAGCTTTTCTTTCATTAGCTCCATCTCGGCCTCGTGGGCCTCCCTTTGGCTGTCAAGGTGGGATTGCCAAATGTCGTCTTTGCTTTGTGCCTCCTTATTAAGGGTGGAGACTTGCTTTTGGAGGAGTTGGACCATTGTTGAGAGCTGTTCGAGAGACATGGTGTTGCTGCTGCCGGTCATGGTTGTTGTTGGAGCTGTTGGAGTGATCTCTTCACGGATTAACCGATTTGCCGAATCCCGGTAGACTCTGTAAGTACCAATTGAACCTATATTGCAGAAGAGGCCCTTGTCAGTCTTTGAGTAACACTTGCGGTCCACGAAGAGGCTTAGAACACACAGTTGGGCACACGACTCGAACCACATAAGAAAAGACTCTTTTTTTTTATTTTATAAGTCGGAGGGAATGGATCCCTTTTGGGGTTTCTAAGAGAATAATGGTTCGTCACACTAGTATATAGACCATCTCGCAGTCCCATATACTCATCGGATTCCATCGCGTTTGTGAATCCTACACGTATCGGGATTAAACTAAATTAATGTAGTAAAGCATACATGCGGGGACGGATTTTTATTTTCGTCCAAAATAACCACTTTTGGGGACGGATTTTTATTGCGTCCGTTTCAACAAGTTGGCATGTATGATTTGAAGACATTAGTTTAGGGAAATCTCGGTACATGGAAACCGACTTGAGTCACGGAGTGTTAGACCTTAACTAGAATTGTGTGGCTTGTGCTCGGCTTGAATATGAGGCTCAAAGGTCACCCTCGGCATGTAGTCTTGAACTACGCCACGGGCTGAGGTTTACCGCTTCGAAAGAGCCAAGGTCGAGTGGAGCTTGAAACTTTCTAGGACGGGCCTCGACGGGTTTGGGGTTGGACTTGTGCGACTCGATAGTGAGCAGTTCATAGGAATATGTGCATGTAGTGTGAGGTCTAACAAGTGACAAAATTTTTATTTTTTTTAAAGGAAATAAAAAAAAACAAATAAGCACGTAATTTACAACTCCCGAATCACCCGTGTGACCGGTAAATAAAACACAAAAATTAAAACAGTCCGAGGTTCAATTCTGCTCTGATGCAGGCAACTGTGCCCACACCCCATGTTCTGCTTAGTCACTGAAGCCTGTTTCTTTTCTGAGAATCAACCCAGAAGCGTGCGCCTCTGAGTGTTGATGTGGGACGCGCGCGCATGGCGCAATGCTATTCGGAGGCGCGCGCTTCTGGTCACACCTGTCAGAATGTCAGATTTTGGACTCAGGGGATTGCCTTGGTCCTATGTTCATATTGTAACCTCTGCAGAAATGATTAGTGCAGAATAGCAAAAGAAGAAGATGAAGAACATGAAGAAGTGGGCGATTCTGGTCCTTGATGCGGGATGCGCGCGCCTTAGGCTGAAGAGGCCAGACGCGCGCGCCTCCCCCATCAGGAATCAGAATGCCCAGAAAGGATGTAGATTTTGATCAGATGCAAGTTTAACCCTCAAACGTCCCCAGCGGAGTCGCCACTGTAGATACCCCGGGGAGCCACGGCTTGGCTAGAGCGCGTGAATTATCCTAGGATGTCTAACTTGTTTTAGATTGTTTAGAGTCGCCACCTATGTTTTGAGGAACATAAGAAAAACCTATTGATTATAGCCTAAGTTTGATTACGAAAACAGAGATTCTTTGTTTTGAGGTTCGGGGGTTAGATTACGAGATGGGAAGTACCGAAACACCCATCTCGCCTAACTAAAGTTGGTCTTGCTTGATCAAAATCTACATGAATGATAACGTTCTTCTTCTTCTTCTTTAAGTCATAAAAAGGGGGGGTTTTAAAATAGAGTTTGGAATGTAGGAGATAACTCCTTAACCAACCTCAATGAGATGAGGCGATCATTAGAGTCATGTCCCAAAATGATTTGGGTGATTGCACATTTGATTAGAGTAAAAGAGAGAGAGGAGATGAAGTAGAAAAGAAAGGAAAAGATGGACTTTTACCTACAATTTGAAGACCTTCAAATATTGCTTGATGAGATCCTTGGAGAACCTTTAGAAAGTGGTTTTGGTATAGTTTTTGTAAGTTCAATTTTCGGTCATTGAAAATGGAGGTAAAGGGAGCTTTTTATAGGTGAAAGAGGGGTGTTTTTGGTGCCAAAACTCAGTCACCAAGAAATCCTTCCCGGGCAAAATCCTGTAAATTGAGCAAGGGAGAAAATCCTGGCCAGAAATCTGTAACTGACGCCCAGAGGCGCGCGCTTCCTGCTTTGGGGGCGGGAGTCGCGCGCGCCTGGCTCCTCCTGTCGGAGGCGCGCGACTTAGAGAAGGCAATTTTGACAGAATGGACTAGAAAGTCAGCCCTGTCATTCAGTTTAGTCCCTGGACTTAACGAAGTCAGTCAGGAACTTAACGGAAGTGACAGAAACTAACGAGAAACACTTAAAATGGGGAGAAATACAAAATCAAATGTGCAATCGGGATGAGCGGTCCAAGGCGGGGTGTCTACACCTACAACTTTATAAGAGTCTCCATTTTTTATCAATAAAATAAATTAATAAATCTGATTTATGCATATTAAGAAAAGAAATGTTGACCATGTCAATTCATGGGTTAAATGGAGATTATTTTTTTAAACTAATTTGATTTCGTTACCTACCAAATGTGAATTGGGCTAATTCTCTTCGGATTAGGTTAAACTTTTTGAATTAAGAATTATAGTGCAACTAAGCAAGAAATTTCTTCAGATGGAATAGTTTCTTTATGGACCTTTTGATGAGTATTTTTAGATGGAGTAAGTCTCCTGTAAAACGCGTTTTACACTATGCTTAGTGTAAAACGTGTTTTATTAATAATGGCAAGTAGGGTTTAAAAGACGCGGTGGCATAAGTGTAAATATTTGAAACTTATGAAATCTAAGGAGGCATATTTTAAAACTGCAGGAGGCATATTATGAAACTGAAGGAGGCATATTTTTGAAAATCCACATTAGGCACTTTGTAAAACCATAACAGGCATTTTTTTTTCAAAGAGGCACTTTTAAATTTTAAAGCATGCATTTTTATAAGTGCCTGTTGAGTTTTTTTTTTTTACTAAAAATCTCAAGAGGCATATTTTGAAACTGGAGGAGACATATTTTAAAACTCGAGTTTGAAACTGGAGGAAGCATGTTTTAAAACTGGAGGAGGCATATTTTTATACTTCAGGAGGCACATTTTTAAACTAGAGCAGGCATTTTTTTTCTTTAAAAAAGATAATGTTAAAAGTTCAAAAAAAATCACATGAGGCATGTTTTGAAACTGGAGGAGGGATGTTTTCAAACTGCAGGAGGCACATTTTTTTAACTAGAGCAGGCACTTATTTTTTCTCAAAAAAGGCACTGTTAGAAGTTCAAAAAAAGTGCCTCCTCTAGAGTTAAAACATGCCTGCTCTAAAAAAGTGTCTCCTCTAGAGTTAAAATATGCCTGCTGTGAAGTATTGAAAAATGCCTCCTCTTGTTTTAAAATGTGCCTGCTGAGATTTTCATGAGTTCCACTTATTTACAAAATTGCCACCGCGTCTTTTAATCCCTGTTAAGCCGTTATTTGAAAAACACGTTTTACACACAGTTAGTGTAAAACACGTTTTTTTACAAGATTTTGTGTTTTAAATGTTGCCTCTGTAATTTACATTTTTTAATATGTATATTGGAATTATTATCTACTTTAAGGTTAAAAGAAAACTTGGTACTCCCTCTTTAGAAGGAATAGTTTCTTTATGGACCTTTTAATGATTTTTTTTTCCGAATGGATCTTTAGGAAAAATACTTTATCTAGCTTATATGAAATCCTATTTCAATTTTTTTTTAAATGAATGCTCGTTTTTTTATAATAAATATTCTTTGTAGTTAATACGTTGGAGATAAAAGAAAAAGAGGACCTATGTTTATCAAAAAATTTTTGTTTTAGTGTGTGTGTGTGTGTGTGTGTTTCTTTCCTCTTTATATAGAGGAAGTTTTTTGTTTTTGTGAGACCGTATCATGTATAAGACGGGTCTCAATGAGAGAGGAAATGAGCTTGCCCCGAGCCGTCTCACACATGAGACTGTCCCAAACAACCTTTATATATTGCATGACTATCAAAATCATTATCGTTAAAGTTTTCTTTGCTATGGAAACTCTGAAGAAGCTGCTGCAAACAATGAAAGTATTATTGTTAATCTATCTACTTATTAAATAAATAGCTCAATGTGTCTAGCCACGTGATTGTCTCGTAATTAAGTTTTTGGCAGCCATGAAATTATTTGGAAGAGCATTGCCCATTATTTTAGAGAAAAAGAAGTAAACTATGAAGTAGTGGGAGACACTGTACAATGGGTGGTTTGTTTTTTAAAATCTTTTAATTTTAGAAGAATAATACTTTATTTTAATGAGCAGATTAGTTAAAAAATGTTTTGCAAATACTTGATTTTTTTTTCCAGAAATACGCGGTGGCACGGATCATAAATAACTGTAACTTATTTTTTACTGCGTGGTGACATTTATATAAATAAATGCAGTTTTATTTTTTTTAAATCACGCGGTGAGAGTATCATAAATAATTGAAATTTATTAACATGGACAATCAAAACACTATTCACTAGGACTCAAAAACACTATTATTTGACAGACACAACACACTACTATTGACACACGCACACAGTACCACTCAAAAACACTACTGACTCGCTCAACAAACACTGTTACTGTCACTCGAAAACAATATTACTGGCGCTCAACAATACTTTCACTGACACTAAAAATACTTACACTGGTGCTGCCACTAGTGTGAGTGATAACGAATGCTAGTCCATGTGTTTTTGTTAGTGTCACTGCATGTTTGAAAAATGTCTTGTGATACTGTTTAAGAGTGTCAGTGATATAGTTAAATAGTGTCGGTGCATTTGTGATTTTACTGCTTGTGTATGTAATAAAGTTTGTCATTGCAGGTGTTTAAAGAGTATTAAGGCATGTAATAAAGAGTACTGACGAGTATGTTAAAAAGTGCGAGTGTGATAAAATATGGAGAACCAAAAGATATATTATATATTATTTTGTTTCAAAGTTTGCAAAGCTAGAGATTCATATTTATACTCAAAACATATGAGTTCTAATTCTAAAAAGATTCTAACAAATCTCCTTATTCTAATAGTAAATATAGTCTTAATTAATTAGAAATACTCCTAACTTGGTACTATTCTATGTTGACTAGGTAACTAAATATTCTTTATTTGATTTGGAAATTGAATATATCTCTCAATCTCTTAACACTCCTCCTCCAGTTGAAACATCTAAAAGTAAATTTTCAACTTGCAATAAAAACAAATAACTAAAATTGTAAAAGAATAATATTAAAAATACAAATAAAATTGTTATTTTCTCAAGGATATAAGCAGTTGTTGGGCTAGGTGTGAGGACATTAGACAACAGATCTGGCTGCACATCTTGCTGCCGCTGGTTGTTACATTTGTTTAAACTGGACCATTCTGACCTTTCTTCCTGCATGGTGACAACGAGATCTTCAGCTTATTCTGAGAAGTTGCACATTTACAAAGCCAGTTTATTTCTTTCTTCGACATGTTACTGATCTACTAGCAACACCGATATCTTGTTCTTCTTTTTCTTCAATATTCGGTATTACAGTGAATGACACTAAATTACGTTTTTAGAGTGGGTTACGAGTAAATAACGATTTTAGAGTGGGCTACCACTAGGGCTATAAACGAGCCGAGCCGAGTCGAGCTTTAGGGTGTCGAGCTCGTTAAAACTTATCAAGCTCGAGCTCGAGCCCACTTGTTTCTTCGAACTCGAGTCGAACAACTCAAGTCGATATTGAATTCGAGTTTTAACTAGCCGAGCTCGAGTTTAGTTTTTTTTTAAGGAAAACATGTTCTTAACGAGCTTATCGAGTCGAGTTCGAGCCATTCGAAAACAAAATATTCAAGTTTAATGAGTTTATCGAGACGAACTCGAGCTTTTAACTAGCTAAACGAGTCGAACACGGTCGGCTTGATAACAAAACGACCTTGACAATCGGTTCGAGCTCGACTCGAGCTCACTCGAGCCGAGCTCGAGCTAGCTCGGTTCGTATAATAGCCCTAGTTACCACTAAATAATAGTTTTTATAGTAAACGAAACTCAATCAAAGATGGAAGTGGTGTTAATATGGTTAATGTGGTGCCGGACCATCACTATATGGTGGTGGCCGGAATATATGAAGGAGAGAAACTTGCTAAAGAGCAACAGCAAAAGTTTTTTTTTTTTTTTTTTGATAAAAGGAGCCAACCTTTGTAATCGGTCTTTGATGCTTCAGTTTAGAGACAAATTCAGATCCTTGGTTGTCAGATACTTACTGGAGATAACCGCCGGTGATTCACCGAAAATCAGGCATTCAATGGTTTTGATGGAGGGGTTTGTTGAGAGGGGCATGTTTGGCCAGTTGTTTGATCAACTAGTTGGCCGGACTCGATCATGATAATGATCGTGATAATATTTTCTCAAAGTATAGAGACATTATGTATCATAAAATCTCTTAACAGAGTGATAGTGTTAAAAAGTGTCAGTGGTAGTCTCATTGTTTTAATAAGTTCCCATTATCTACGAAATGTCACCACATACATTAATATAAGTGTAACTTATATACAAAAATGTCATCACATTTTGAAAGAAGAGTTATTTACAAAAAGGGACAACTCCGTTTTTGTCCATCGTACTTTGGGTCGTGTGTCACTTTTACCATCAAACTCTATTTTTTTCAATTTTACCATCGTACTACAAACAATGGTGTCATTTCATACCAAATTCGATAATTTAGACCCATATTTGTTTCAATTTTACCATTGTACTACAAACAATGGTGTCATTTTACACCCAAATTTGGTATGAAATGACACCATTGTTTGTAGTACGATGGTAAAAATGAAAAAAATGAAGTTCGATGGTAAAAGTGAAACACGCCTTAAAGTACAATAGACCAAAACGGAGTTTTCCCTTACAAAAATGTCACTGCACATTTATAAAACAAGTTTTATTTATTTATAAAAATGCCATCAGGCATTTGAAAACACGTTTTTTCTAATCAGTTGAAAAAACACGTTTTCCAAAATTTTCACTATTTCAATTTTATTTGAAGGAAAAAGAAAAAAACAATTAATTATTGTTAAAAGATTGCTTCAAGATAAATAAAAAAAAAGTACATCAATGCATGTGCTACTTTACTAGTCTATACTATATCCCAAAGAAATCGAGTTTGCATAGCCCGTGACGTTTTGGTGATATGAAAAAAGAGGAACCTAATTTTGAAACGAAGAAGAAGGAAGTAGAATGTTTAGAAACTACTACAATAAGAACAAGTGTTTGAATTTCATAAAACAAATTAAGTAGTAGTCAAAAAAGTCCCTTGTGGCGTCGTGAGGGTGAAAAAAATGGCTGCTGATGAGCGGTCAGGTCAGGTGCCAAGCCACATTTCTTTCTGGGCGGGCTATGGCGTTAGCTTGTTGAACTTAAAAATAAGGGAAATAATAAAGTTATAAAAGATGACTACAAAATGTGGTCTACAAAATGAGGTGTCATAATTGTGTTGGTGAATGTACCGGGTCCACTATCGATGTGATGACCAATGATCACCACCACATCTGGTATCCTTCATTCTTTTTTTTTGGATTTGAATTGGGCAAGGAAAAGAAATCATTTTCGTACATGGATCAATGTTTATTAGTTTAATTAGGTTTCTTATTGGTACAAGGAATTGTTCAAGAATTAGGAAAGCCGTTTCTTAATGAGAATATGATTACTTTGTACACAAAAAATAGGATTCCAAATACATTAATTGTAAACAAGGAATATGATTGCTTCTCCTTTTGGGTTTCTAGTATTTTTGCCTATAAATACTAACCCCTCCCCTAACATTATTTTTGTCGGTCATCTTTGAGAGATACAAGTAGAGATCTAAGATCTAGATTTGGGTTGACAGAATTATTTGGCTCAATAATTCGTGCAACTAGATTAGTGAAGATCGTCTTTTGTAATTGTCATTGAATAGTAACATATTCTCCATCCGCCCATGGACGTAGCCAAGTTGGTGAACCACGTAAATTCTTGTGTTTGATTATTTCTTTTATTATCGTTCTTATATATATTTTGCTCTAACGGAAGGTGTTTATAGAGAATTAAGTCATTTGTTAAAGAGTACCGGCGAGTATGTTAAATAGTGGTAGTGATAGTGTTAAAAAATATTAGTGGTAGTATCGTTGTTTTAATAAGTTCCAATTATTTACAAAAATGTCACCTCGTATTTTAATATAAGTGTAAGTAATTTACAAAAATGTCAATATCACACGTTATTAAAGAAGAGTTATTTACAAAAACATCACTGCACATTTGTAAAACAAATGTGAAAGGCACTGTTATACTGAATGAACAGATTAGTTAAAACTTGAACAGCTAACTGTTTGAGGTTAGCTGTTGAGAGATAATAATAATAAAAGAGATGTGCATCGGAATATAAATGAAAGAATAAATGAAAGGACAAGTGTAGTGTGTGTGTAAGTGTAAAGACAAGAGTGTACACATTATTTTAAAGTGGTTCAGAGGCAAAACCCTTCTCTTACATCCACCCCCACTGTTAGAACAGTGAGACCAATTCACTATAATATTCTCTTCAATAAAAGTTACAAGAATTGATAAGGCAAGTTCCTTTGAACCCCCTCTACTTAATTGACACTTCAATTAAGGTTGCTTCTTTCAAAACGAGAACAAAAGAAAAAAAAGAAAATAATCACAAGTGTGTTTACAAAATAGCTTGGCTGTTAGCTGGCTGGATGTGGGTTGTAACTGGGTGCAAGATGGCACAATATTTGCAGGGGATTTAAGCAAATATTTAGATCTGCAGTGTGAATGCAGGGGAGTTTTGAAGGTTTTTCAAAGGGAGAAAGGGTTGTAAAAAATTAGGAAGGGCACTTGACAACATGCCAGTATACTCCTTTATATAGGGGTTGGCATATAGCCATTGGGGGATAAGAATACAGAGAAGTAAATGGTTTGTCTTTGACTGGGTTGACTAACACTTTATTTCTCCTTTGTAAGCAGGCTGTCAAGGGAAAGGTTTATGCAGGCTTGATCAAGCTTCAATATGAGTTAATCCAATGATCTGAATTATTGGATTAATCGTTCTTTAAAGATCTGATGAAGTGGGGTCAGCTGTTGGTGAAGAACAGTCTTAGCTGTTGAGACATGGGAGCTTAGCTGTTGGGCTTTTAAGGCTTGATCTGTTGAAGTTTGTTTGTTATTAGCACTTTGATAATTATTGTAAGTATAAGGGAGTATGTAAAAGGTTGTTCTTCAGTTTATTGGATGAGTAGATGATAGGTAGATCATGTAATGACTAGACTGTTGTCTTGAATGGAAAACAGGGAAGCTTAGCTGTTGAGCTTCTGTCTTGGGTTGCCTGTGCTCAGGTCTTGTATACATCATATAATCAATTGATTGATTATTTATTTATCAAAACATATTTACTATGCTTAATTATGAGTTAAGCATAGTGAGGTACTAACAATTTCCCCCTTTTTGGTAAATAAATAAAGACATTTGATTATGTACCTGCAAATATAATGCTAAGGAAATAGAACACCAATGAAGAGAAAATCTTCTTGAAAGTTTTGCTTGGCAAACAAACTGTTAAACAAACTAAATTCTACTTTTAAAAGAAATAACTGAAAGGAAAAGATAGGCATTGTTCTGAACAGCTATTCAAAAAAGAGAAAACAAACCAAATAACCTATACTAAGCATTCTGAATTCTCTCCACAGATTTTAGTTCTTGAGTGAGTGCAACTCTTCTCACTGGTTCATTCTTCTGTAGAACCATTCATTGTTCCAGTCAAGACCCATCATGTGGTTATAAATGTTGGTCTTGTCTGGCTATCAACTGATTTTTGGTGAGAACAGGTTGATTGTAAAGAAGTCTTGGGCCAATCCAGGCTTGCAGTTGATGAGGAGACCTAGTTTCTTCTGCAGGAGAGACCCCCATGGGATAGTCCTTGTAAAGAGATGAAGGCCTTTTCTTGATGAATTTAGGTTGGGGAGCTTGGAAGTAGGAATGGATGGATGCCTGAGATGGTCTTGGAGGCAAGGGTTGACTGCTGGGAGGAGGAGGAGAGAAGGCTGTTGGGGTTGGCTGTTCAGGAGATGGAGGGATTGGATTCTCACCTCTTTGAAAGATGAACTCAGATACATTGCCAAGCTTTTTGAGAATGGTAGATTTGAGTTGTTTGATGAGGGTTGCTGAGAATTGGTTGAAGTCAGTGAAGGTGAGATGATATGGAGGGGTGTATTTGAATGGATCAAAATTAGGAAGGAGATTTGCAAATTGAGATCTGGATTTCTTATGGAATGTAGGAGGAGGTGGAGGAATATGTTGAGGATACACGAAAGAAGATTGGGAAGAGACTCTTGACAATGGGTCCCATTATGCAGCTCTTTTTTGAAAGCAGAGTCCAAAAGATGGACTGGCATATTGAATGCACAAAGCACACACAAGGGAGGAAGGGGTGTAGAGACATTCTTGAAGATTCTCAGAAATAAGATGGCAAAAGAAAAATTCCCATTCTGGAAGAGTTGAAAGTGTGATGGGATTGGGTAGTTTAGGTGCTTTGAAAAAGAAGCAGTATTGGGTTGAGATTCTGAACTGTTTCCATTCTTCATAGGCATGGAACAATTGGCCCCCAATGTTTCTAGCATGAATGCTCATATGGGTTCTAGTCATATCCCAAGGGTTGGAAATGTTGTGAGGGTTGAGAAAGGGAGGAAGGTGAGGAAGAGAGGCAAACTTTTTGTGAGCCTCAATGAGAGTTGTGACTGAAAAGTCAATGTCACAATCTAAAGCCCAGAAGCTGGGAGTGGGCATGGAAGTGTCTAGATCAATTTGAGAGAGAGAAGGTGATTTAGAAAGTGGGATAGCTGATGGGGCAGGATTGGGAGTAGATGATCCACCTTGACCTTGGGATTGCCTTTCTTATCTAATCCTCATGAAATCAAAGGCCTTGAAAGCCTCATCCATAGAAAATTTACTAGAAAGCTATTTAAAAAGGGTTGATGTATCATCATCAGACAAATTAGACACAGATTTATCTTTGATAAACTCAATGATTTGAGGATTGAGAATAAGAATGACAGTAAGTTGATCAGGGGATGCAGAAGAAGGGGATGCTTGAGTTTGAAGGGAAGGAGGAAGATGAGTCTCAGTTGATGGGATGAACTCATGAACAGGAGAGTTCCCCCTTGACCTGACAGGGATGTCTGAACTGGGTGAGTTCCCCCTTAAGATTTCAGCAGGAGAGATGGTTTGAGAAGTAAGGTCAAGAATTCCTTCAATGACAGCATCATGATCTGAACTGGAAGTCAAATTGGGATAGGGAGGAGATGGGGATCTGACACGTCTTCTTTTAACTATGAATTGACCAGCAGAAGAGGATAAAGATGTTACCTTGTCAGTTGGATCAACTGACTTAGCTGCTGGGATATCCTGCTTAGCTGTTGGCATAGCTTTCTCAGCTGTTGGCACAACTTGCTCAGGTGGTCCTTGACCTTGCTTGACTTTTTTGATTTCATCAAGCTGTTGTTGTAGAGACAATTGAACTCCATATTCTTCTGCATCAATCTCCATTACACCACTGGAGCTACTTGTTTTCTTAACTTCAGATTCTTCTTCACTCACTGTGGCTTCATCATTAACAAACACCTTGCTCTTAGTTTTGTGAGCAGGTTTGATCACTTCAAATTTAGCAGTTGTGTTCTCATGACTAGTGGGAGGAGTGCCTGAGTCACTTTTTGTTGATTGAGAAGAAGAGCTGGATGTTGAAGATGAAGATGAGGGTGGTTCATCAATCTTCCTCTTGCCTGTCTTCTTAACAGCTATGGCTTTCCTTCTTGCAGAGGACTTTGTTGTTGCTCTAGTGATCATTCTGGTTGCTTGAGCTTCATCAGGTCCAGGCTTAGCTGTTGGGACCTTCTTGGTTTCCTTAGCTATTGAAGACTTGGCTTTGGATGACTTAGCTGTTCCCTCTTTAGAGCCTTTGAGAGGGATGGTCTTCTTGTCAAACTTCTTAGAGATGCTCAGAGGAACAATTTCAAGCCATTTTGTGTTGAGAATGGCTGGGAGCTCTTTGAATTTTTTGCGAGGATTCCACTCATGAATCTGAACAGATTTGGTTTGGTGGACCTTACATAGGGCTTGTGAAGAGATTGAGAGGAGGCTAAGTTAAAGTTTTCAAGCATTATAGTGCACCAATTTACATTTCTCCTAATGAGACCAAGGGCTATTTTCCATTCTGATGAGCTTAGCTGGTCCAAAGATGATTGCTTCCCACACATCCCTTTAATTACTACATCACTCAGGGCTGAATTGTTGATGGATAGGTTCTTCTTTAGTATTGACTTGTTCTTGACTGAGTCATAGTCAATGTCTCTTTGACCAGTGAATAGCTTGTAGAGGTCACTGAATTCTGAATCCAATTCTTTGCTCCAAACATTTGTGACAAAGTTTCTGTGGTTTGAAATGCCATATATTGTATGCACATCTTCAGGTTTGATGAGCATTGTGACATTTTGGAAGAACATCGAATAGTACTATCTTTGAGTCTGGTTCCAACTAAATATACCTCCATACATGCCTTTTCAAGGATTGGGTTTTGAGCAGTTAACATGTTTAGAAGCCCATTGTTTTCCAAGATTTCTTTGACGAAGGTTCTTATTTCTCCTTCGAAGAAGTCACTTTCGATGTAGTAGCCATGGGATTCTTCAGGGAGATTCATTTGATTTTTCAAGATGAGTAAAAAAAACAGAAGATTAGGGTTTGAAACAGAGGATGCGAAATCGATTGAAATTTTGAGGGGTTTTAACTGTTTGGATTTTGTGAAGCGGTAGAGATAATGAGAAGATTGTGGTTAAGAAGGTAGGGACAATGGTTATATTTTTAAGAGAGAGGCGATGTGGGGTTTAAAGCTAGCTGTTAAGGAGAAGTGACAGTTATCCTCTTTTACTATTCAAGTGTACAGTAAATAGAATGGAAGTAAATGGTGTATAATTTATTTTCAGAAATAGCGGGCGGCTATTTATGGAAAGTAAGGGGCTAATATAACACAACACACTTTTAATTGAATTTTGACCATCACATTCTAGGATTTCCATCCTTATGTACCAATAGAACATATTTGGTGGTCAAATCAGTTGACATTTTTGGACAACAAATTTAAATCCAACAGCTAAGTCTATAACCATACCCTATTATTGACTGACATAAATTCTTTGTGAATAAAAGGAATATGAACTTAGCTGATGAATACACATCAAAATCAATTTCTTTTAGTCTTAGCTGTTGAAGTCATACTCAGTTCAACTCTTGAAAATGGGGAGACTTTCATCTAAGTTTAATCCAAAAAGAATGGCTCAAACTGCTAAGAAGTTAATCTTTTCAGTTCCTGTTAGAGAAAAAACTGAGAAGGAAAGATTTGAAAGGGAATATAGGTCATATACTATACAGAGTGATCATCAGCTGTATGAGGAAGTTGAACAGCTTCCTCTAGATCACCCTTTGAAGTATAGAGAGGTGAGAGAGAGAGAAGAGAAAAAGAGATTGGGAGTGTGAAAAGGAAGCTATAGAAAAATTTGAGAGAGATAGGTTGGCACAACAGAAAAGGATTGATGGTAAGGGAAAAGAGAAGCAGGTAGAGGAAAGAATAAGTATTAAGTTGTTTGGTCAGAACATGAGGATAGGAGAAAGAGAGAGCAGCAAAGCAAGAGTTGCTCAAACTGAAGTCTTAAGGGTGCAATCCCTTGGGGATTTAATGAGGAAGGAGGGATTAAAGGATCATGAAGGTGACCAAGATATGAGAGTGAAAGGAGAGACCCAGAATTTAAGGCATTTTACAATTAGGGAATTGATGCAACAAGAGGATAGCTTAGCTGTTCAGGCAAAGATAGTGCCTGTTGTTGAACAGCCAAGGATCTATTCTCCAGTCACAAAGGATTCTTTGTCCATAAACATGGCAGTTCTGAAGGGAAGGGGAGATAACTTTTATGGGGTCCACCAGTCTCCATCAAGGGCTTACACTCAGCTATTTAAACAGTATTTGAGGTGTTGTAGTCCAGTTCAGGTGAATGAGGTGAGTGATGGTGGTCCTTCATCACATATGGCAATGATAGCTGCTGAGAGTTTGCAAACCTCAGGTACCTTCAGCTTCATGTCTCCTCTTGATGACTTTCCTCCTTATGATGCTGTAGAGGAATGGTGGCTAAGAACCATGGGTCCACCCTTGCAGTACTCAGTTACTGCTATTGACCCAGTCATGGAGAGGCATCCAATATGGTTGGAAAGGTATTTTCAGGGAGGTCAATCTACACCAGCAGGAACATATGGAGGGGAGGACAAGCAGGACAAGGGATCTGGAGTTGGTTGGAAACAAGTCTTGTAGAGGGGAATATGAGTTGAACAGCTAAGATAGTTGGTTAGCTGTTGGGAAGAGTTTTTGAGTACTCCCTTTTTATTTTTGTTTTTGGAAGGCTACCAAGGTCCACAGGGGTTGTGAGATTAAGTACTAGTTCCAAGTTGTATGATGTAAACAGGCCATCATATGACTGTCCTTGAATAGAGATCTGTTTTAGGTTAGCTGTTGGGAAACTGTAAAACAGCTAACTATGTCTTTGTATTTCTTTAAAGTTTTAAATGAATTTCAGTTAATCCCTTTTACACAGGCAAGTTAATCATTCCTAACATTGCTCTCAAAAGTTCAAACCTCTTTTCATCCATATCTTTAGTTAAAACGTCAGAGACATTGTCCTCAGTACCCACTTTGGATAAGTTAATATTCCCTTTTTCAACATTGCTCTTGCTGCTTCACAAATGGTCCTATTTTTTCTTTCTGCAACTCCATTCTGTTGTGGAGTTCTTGGTGCTGAAAAATTGTGATCAATTCCAATTTGATTACAATAAGTGTCAACTCCAGTGTTCTCAAATTCAGTTCCATGATCAGATCTTATCTTTTTGATAGACAAGCCTTTAAAGTTCTGAACTTTGTTGAACAGCTGAGTGAGATTCTGAAGAGTATCACCTTTGGATTCAAGAAGGATGATCCAAGTGAATCTTGTGTAGTCATCAACAACTACAAGGGAGTATCTCTTTCCACCTAGAGATCTGGTTCTAATGGGACCAAATAAATCCATGTGAAGGATATCAAGAGGTTTGGAAGTGTCAAGTCTTGTTTTTGCAGAAAATGAGGTCTTCTTTTATTTTCCACATTGACAGGATTTGCAAAGCTTGTCCTTCTTGAAAGGTATTTTGGGGAGACCTTTAACAAGATTGGAGATGGACAATTTTGAAATAGTTTTGAGGTTCAAATGAGAAAGTCTCTTATGCCACAGCCAAGACATATTTGATTGGCTATAGGACAGAAGACAATGAGCAGCTGAGGATTGCACTACTTCAAGGTAGAGGCAGTAGAGGTTCTTCTTTCTAACACCTGTTAGAATAACCTTGTTGTTCTTGTCTTTGACTTGGCATTGGTCCTTTGTGCAGATAACATGGTAACCTTTGTCACAGATTTGACTAATGCTGATCAAATTGTGTTTAAGGCCTTCAACATAAGATACATCTGTAAAGATGATCTCCTTGGTCACTAGGTTGCCTGATCCTTTGACTCTTGCTTGAGAATTGTCACCAAATGTAACATTGGGACCATTCTTTGGAGTTAGCTGTTGAAGCCATTCCTTGTTGTAGGTCATGTGTCTGCTGCATCCACTATCTAAATACCAGATTCCTTTGCTAGATACCTATAAAACATAATATAAATTATGGTACCCTTTATACTTTTTAGGTCCAAAGGATTAGACTTTCTTTGGTACCCTAGCCTTGCCACCTGATCTTCTCTTGAAGAACTGGTTAAGGGTGTTATAGTAGGAAATGATTTGCATCATGTAGGGTGTCAATGTGAAGGGTTGAGGAGAGTTATATAGGTGTCTAGTGTTGTATGGGCTTTGATTTTTGTAGTTTGGTTGATGAAAGTGAGATTGCTGTCTTAGGTTTTGTGATTGGTATGATGATCTAGGAGAGGAATTTTGTGACTGATAAGCATGGCCTTTTCCATTGGAATATTGCCAGTTTTGTCTAGGTTGCCTAGGGTGCCTCTGCTGTCTAGCATGTCTTGGTTATCCAGGTTGTTTTGGCTGTCTGGCTTGTCTAAGCTTTCTAGGCTTCTGTTCTTGCTTCCTTTTCTGAGATTTAATATCATCAGTACTGGTGGAAGTTTAAGAGTTAGGAATTATGGGAGAATCCTCTTTTAATTTACTCTCTTCACTCCTCTGTTTGTACACATCTTCCTTTGTTTGAATGGGGTAAGATTGTTTCTTGTTAGAGAATGTGTTGAGACTTTGTAAAATCATAGTTTCAACGGCTCTATCACCAGTAGGTGGAGGGTAGATTTTGAGTGTAGGATTTTTAGCTCCTATTCCAGATCTGTCCCCAGGATGTCTTTGATTAAAGTGATACATGGATAGAGCATTGCTTGATTTGTTCCAGGAATCAATTTTTCCTTTTAAAGCAATGTTTTCTTCCTTCAAGATACTCATTTCATGTTCATTATCCTTTTGGGACTTAGAGCAGTCAGTCTTAGCTATTGAGCTAAGTATGTCATTTTCAAGTTTTTGACATTTTTCTTCCAGATCCTTTTTGGTTGTTTCAAGGTTAGTGTTTAGGTATTTGAGATTTTCAATGGTTTTTGATTGCTCAAGGTGTTCTGTGATGAGGGCAGCAAAGCTAGAGTCTTATTTCTTCTTTTGAATCAAAAGGGTGCAAACTAAATTTCTAAATCCATCAATGTTAAGAGAATTAAAATTATGTACCTCTTTATGTTCTTCAGCAGCAGCTAAGGCTTCTAGGTCTTCTTCATTATCTGAGTCATCACATTCCTGTGCAACCAAACACAGTAATGCTTCTTCTTCATCACTATCTGAGTCTGATGATTCAAATTCTTCATCACTAAACCTAGAAGAGTCAGCAAGCATGACTTGTTCTTTATTTTTGTCATTCTTAGCCTTGACACAATTAAAGCAATTACACCTAAAGCTATGAATAACTTCTTTAGAATAAGTCATTCTTTTTGAGTTTTCTCTTGGTTTCTTAGGTTCTTTGCAATCAGCAGCATAGTGGTCTGGTTTACCACAGTTGTAACACTCAATGTTATTCTTGATAACTTCTTGAGTTGAGTTGGATGGTGAAGGACTGTATCTTCTATCAAAAGCTTTCTTTTAATGCTTCATGGCATTTCTGACAGCCATGGAGATGAGACTTGGGATGTCTTCTTGAGAGATAGGCTTTGATTCTTGTTTAGGAGTTATGTTCAGCTTTTGTAGAGCATTAATAATAAGAGTGTCAATGTCCTATTGAGAAATTTGTTTCTGGGTTTGCTCTTGAGCTACAAGGGCAAGGGTTTGAGATATGGTGGATGCTGGTTGAATTTTGATCATTCCTTCTAGTTCATATGCTTTAAGTTTACCAAAGTATTATTCTATGGTTATACTACTCCATCCAGCTCCTTCTCTAATGGGAAGGGCTACTTTCTCATACTCTTGAGGAAGATTAGAGTTGATTTTTAAGCATAGGTCAGATTGTTCAAAGGTTTTGCCATGGTCTGAAATGGCTCTTACAAGATCTTCAAATCTTGGTCTTGCAGCACTCACTTTCTCTCCAGGATAGAATTTGAAGTTGTCTAACTGTCTTAATAAGTTATATAGATTCTGGGTTCTAACACTGGTGTGTTTAGTGAACTTGGTGTTAATTAGTTCCCATGCTGCTTTAGCACTTGGTACTTTAGCTATTTCTTGAGCTAGGGAGTCATTTACACTATTTTGCAGAATGTTTTTTACTTTTAAGTTTGCAGTCATAAGTTGTCTTTGTGCATCAGTCTAGTTTTCAGGAGATTTGAGTTTGCTACCTCCTCCATTGACTTCATCTTGAGTGGGAGGTTCAACTTCATTTTCTAAGACATATCAGTTCCATATGCTATTAGCATCTAGATAGGTTTTGATTTTTGATGAATAAATCTCAAAGGATCCACAATCATCAATGTGTGGAATGTTCTTTTCATTGTTTCTTTTTGGTTGAGGCATGGTGGGTTGAATGGATCTATCACAAGTTGTTAGACTCTGTATGGTGAATCCAAGCTCTGATGCCAATTGAAAGGCCCTGTTATACTGAATGAACATATTAGTTAAAACTTGAACAGCTAACTGTTTGAGGTTAGCTGTTGAGAGATAATAATAATAAAAGGGATGTGCAGCGGAATATAAATGAAAGAATAAATTAAAGGACAAGCGTAGTGTGTGTGTGTGTGTGTAAGTGTAAAGACAAGAGTGTACACAGTATTTTAAAGTGGTTCAGAGGCAAAACCCTTCTCTTACATCCAACCCCCACGGTTAGAACAGTGAGACCAATTCACTATAATATTCTCTTCAATAAGAGTTACAAGAATTGATAAAGCAAGTTCCTTTGAACCTCCTCTACTTAATTGACACTTCAATTAAGGTTGCTTCTTTCAAAGCGAGAACAAAAAAAAAAAGAAAATAATCACAAGTGTGTTTACAAAATAGCTTGGTTGTTAGCTGGTTGGATGTGGGTTGTAACTGGGTGCAAGATGGCACAATATTTGCAGGGGATTTAAGCAAATATTTAGATCTGCAGTGTGAATGCAGGGGAGTTTTGAAGGTTTTTCAAAGGGAGAAAGGGTTGTAAAAAATTAGGAAGGGCACTTGACAACATGCCAGTATACTCCTTTATATAGGGGTTGGCATATAGCCGTTGGGGGACAAGAATACAGAGAAGTAAATGGTTTGTCTTTGACTGGGTTGACTAACACTTTATTTCTCCTTTGTATGCAGGCTGTCAAGGGAAAGGTTTATGCAGGCTTGATCAAGCTTCAATATGAGTTAATCTAATGATCTGAATTATTGGATTAATCGTTCTTCAAAGATCTGATGAAGTGGGGTCAGCTGTTGGTGAAGAACAGTCTTAGCTGTTGAGACAGGAGAGCTTAGCTGTTGGGCTTTTAAGGCTTGATCTGTTGAAGTTTGTTTGTTATTAGCACTTTGATAATTATTGTAAGTATAAGGGAGTCTATAAAAGGTGGTTCTTCAGTTTGTTGGATGAGTAGATGATAGGTAGATCATGTAATGACTAGACTGTTGTCTTGAATGGAAAACAGGGAAGCTTAGCTGTTGAGCTTCTGTCTTGGGCTGCCTGTGCTCAGGTCTTGTATACATCATATAATCAATGGATTGATTATTTATTTATCAAAACATATTTACTATGCTTAATTGTGAGTTAAGCATAGTGAGGTACTAACAAAATGTCGTTTATTTACAAAGATGTCGGCGCGCATTTAAAATCACATTTTTAATCAGTTAAAAAAACACGTTTTCCTCACATTTTAACCTTTTCAATTGTACTAGGAAAGAAAAGTAAAAACAATTGATTATTTCTAAAAGATTGCTTCAAGATAAAAAAAAATAATAATAAAAAAAATAAAAAATCAGTACATCAATGCATGTGCTACTTTACTCGTCTATATATCCCAAAGATGTTGAATCGAGTTTGCGTAGCCCATGACGTTTTGGTGATATAAAAAAAAAAGCTATGCTAGGGGTATAAAATAAGTTCACAAAATCTTGCTCACAACATGAGGTGGCGATATTTTATTGGTTGCGTCGATAATGGACCCGCCACACTCTAATTAAAAACACCAATAACATTATTACGCCTAGGATTTTGTGAGCATGTTTTTGTGAGTTTTTGTGCCCCTTGTATTATTCTATAAAAAACGAGGAACCTAATTTTGAAACAAAGAAGAAGGAAGTAGAATGTTTAGAAACTACTACAATAAGAACAAGTGTTTGAATTTCATAAAACAAATTAAGTAGTAGTCTAAAAGTCCATCCATAAATCAAGACTATAACAAGTGCAAAAACATGTCTCCTTCGTGGCGTCGTGAGGGTGAAAAAAATGGCTGCTGATGAGCAGTCAGGTCAGGTGCCAAGCCACCTTTCTTTCTGGGCGGGCTATGGCGTTAGCTTGTTCAACTTAAAAATAAGAGCGATGATGCTAGAGGCACAAAATAAGGTCGTAAACTTTTGCTTATAAAATGAGGTGGCGAGATTTTATTAGTTGCATCGACAATGGACCCGCCACACTCTAATTAAAAACAACAATAAAATCGTCGTGCCTAAATTTGTGAGCACAATTTTGTGATTTTTTTGTGCCTCTAATATTATTCTAAAACTAAAGTTAACGGGGAGTCCACCCACCTATTGTTGTCAACAATATCCACCATTCCACTCATCAATTATGTCAATGGCCAAAAATAATTAAGAAGTTTTTGGCAATGAAATATTTTTCTATCAAATATCATCACTTGTTCTATTCTTTCTTTAAGTTTGAAATGCAACGATACTACAACAAAATGCCTTCTATAAATGAGTAAACGTGCGTCAATTTTATACTACCACAAAATATATATTTTTTATTTTATAAATGCGGTAAATTTGATTTGTGACACTTTATTATGTTTCGATCGACACATTTTTGAAAAAGACGCTAAATTTTCTATACTTTTTAATAAGTATGGCTAAATTTCTGAAACTTTTTAATTAAGTGCCCTAGTTTATGATATTTTTAAGGGTTAATTACAAAATGCCTTCTATAAATGAGTAAACGTACGTCAAACTAAACTAAAATCTTTATTCAAAATTTATTCATAATAATTAATGTGAATGTGTAATGATCATTTTTAGGACGGATAGAATTTTTGAGTTTTGAAAAGAAACTAGGGTTAGTTACAAATTAGGGCCTAAAAAGTATTATTAATGTCCCAAATTGGGCCCTGACTTTTTGATGATTTCCGTTTGAAATGACAAAAGTACCCTCACTCAGTCACATGCAACACACATGTTCACTTAACGGTGTTTTTGGATGTAAATCGTCAAAAATCCCTAATTTGGGAAAAAAAAATATCAATACAGGCCCTAAATCGCTAAAAAATAAAAGACAGACCCCGAATTTGGTACATTTTAATAATTGCCACCTAAGTTTAAGACATTTTTTGTGAAATACCTCTAAATTCTAACACTTTTTGTCAAGTGCCTCTAATTTTCAACATTTTTATGATAACTATTGGAATCACCATTGCATGTTAAACACACACACACACACACTAGAAAAACCGGTTCTAACGAACCATGCTAATTGTGTGTCAATCTCAACGTCGTCTCAATATGTAATGTGACCCTCAGACTTAGAATCTTGCTTAGGTTTTCTATTTGTTTTCTTGAAAATGAAAAATAACGGTGACGACTGTTCTCAATCAATCGAGTTAAAAACCAATCAAGACCAATCGAGATACTCACAACTAAAAGAGAAAACAAAAGGTTCACTTGGAAAAGGATTTTCAATTTAGCATATGATAAAAGGGGCACATTTCACACTTAAGGTTTTGATAAGTCTCGCTAGTGTAATGTTCAAATTCATATAAAATATTAAAGCAGGAGAATTCCCAAGCCCCACAGCGCGCCACATGGCTTTATGACGTGGAAATCCACGTGGCATTATTTAATTGGCTAATGCAAAGATGCAAAGAGTTCAAATTGTAAGTCAAATCTTTCAAAAACGTATTTTATATATACACAACCAATTAATTATTTAATTATAGCACAAACTAACTTCCTTGATTATTGAAAAAACCAATATGGTAAATGGTGATACGATAAAGTAATTACTCAATAAAAAAGATTTTGATCTGATAAAAATTTAACGATAGTAAATGGTTTGAATAGTAACTCATATCCTTATCTGAATACAAATTTAAATTTAAAATTATTTTGAAATTGCAATTCAATCTATATAGGAAATTTTTTCGTTAGGTAGAGATTTAATCTATAAATAATTTATACAAATATTTAAACCAAGCAAGCCCTTATATAGAGATCTACTAATCTTTAACCTCTGATTCACTCTTGCAAACGATTCTTCTTTTTCTGCAAATGACCGAGCTATTAAAGCCTTTCAAGGTAATTCAAAATTCTTCATTTTCTTTCTTTTCCAATATCTGTCTCATTTTTGTTTTTGCGTTGCTTGCTCCTATTTTATTCAGGCCATCCAAGGTAATCCTATTTGATAACAAGTGTTTTTTTTTAACAGACCAAGCAACAAGTTAAGAGACCTAAATAAACTACATTAGCTCTACTTATTTCTTCTCATTTCTGTTCCATTCAACTTAGCAATGTTCTTTATTTTTATTACTTTTATTTTTTTATTTTTAACCAGAAGCAATTGACAAATAAAGATGTAATGTGCATTGAGTTTTTCGGCTCCTATTAAGTTTTTGTCTATTTTAATGAACAAAAGAAAACTTTCAATGAAGGCAAAACACTATTCAATAATATCAAAAGTTTACAACGAATTCGAACTTTGACAAGATAAAAAAAAATAAAGCGGTTTAAGTAGAATAAGTCACTGTTCACGTGTATATATATATATATATATATATATATATATATATATATACTTTTTTGCCCTTTAATAAATGTCGCATTTTTAGCTGTTCGAAAATAAATATCATGTTTTCAAATAAAAATGTTTAAAACAAATGTACCATGATACAATAAATTAAAATTATATTCTGTTGTACTATAGTTCTATTATTTTGTTAATTTCCTGATTTTCTCCATTAAAATATCCCAGCTGAAATTACATATTATCTTCATCGATTTTTTTTTTCAAATAATTCCCTTTTGAATCCATATGTACTAGAATGATACTAGGGAAAATTTATGTACCAAAATGACCACTTTCTATGAAGTCGGCATTGGTAGTGCCGTTTTTGGCTTGAAGTCGGCATTGCCAATGGCGATTTCACTTTTCTGCGTTAGGGTTAATTGGGTTAATTAAGCTTGAGAGATTAAGAGGAGGGGATTAAGAGGGAAGGTGGACACGTCTGACAAAGAGGCAGAAGACGGCATTCCCATTCCCGATTTCTGGCCAAAATCGGCATTCCCATTGCTGTTTTCCTTTAAAGCTTTTTTACCGCACCAGCCACCAACCCAATCACCGACACCCCCCCTCCCCTTTAAACCCTTCTTCCCAACCTTCTCTCTACCTCTATCTCTATCTCTGTATCTCTATCTATCAGTTGTCAATTTCTACCAAAAAAATCAAAGATCTTGTTGAGAAGAGGGAATCGGGGAAAAGATTCTAAAAACATTACTCGCAGTTACATTTTTGAAATCAAAAGGTTAGTATTATTCAGAAATTTGATGAAATTAAAATATGTTGATTTGTGTTTGTTACAATTTGATGAAATTAGAATATGAGTTTATGTATATTTATGTGTTTGTTACAATTTGATGAAATTAGAATATGTTAATTTGTTGAGTTTCTTTTAATTTGATAATACATTTTAATTGTGATGTTGTAATTTAACATTTGTGATGTTGTATTAATTTAACAATAGTAATTTTATTTGTTAAAATTTGATGAAATTTGATAACTTAACGGACATTTCTTGACATACGAATTTCGTCAGAAGTTAACAAAAATGCCCACTTTCTGTCAGAAAATTAACTGAACTGTCAGAAATTTAATGGATTTTGCGTCTTTCTGTTAAATAATTAACGGACAGTCCCTCTTTTTTTTACTGAATTATAGTTTAATAATTAATGGTTGTGTCTTTTTTTCAAAAAATGCCACTTTCTGTCAAAAACTTAACTAAACCGTCAGAAAATTGCCCTTTTTCAGTTAAGTATTTAACGGACTAGCCTTTTTTTTTTACTTAATTTTAGTTTAATAGTTTTGTTTTGTGTTTTCAGATGGACCAATATCATGAAAACCAACCATTTGTTGATCCTGGGCTGTTAGACCCCTCTGTATTAAAATGGCAAGATAAACACCGATCAAATTATATTTGGGCTCAACAAGATGTTGAGAGTATTAGATTTAGGCGCGGTCCGGATCTTCCCAAAAAATTGGATGTTAGGATACAGGAGAAACTCTTAGAGGTTGGATTTTACGGTGTATATAGACTAGGTCATTTCAAATATGACTGGCATTTGCTAGAGGCTTTGGTTGAGCGATGGCATCCAGAGACGCACACATTTCATTTGCCAGTTGGGGAGATGACCATCACCCTTGAGGATGTTGGCATGTTATGTGGCCTTCCTATAGACGGGCTACCTGTGATTATTTCCCAAACTAATAGGCTAAAATCGGAATGGTGTCAATTATGCCACGAGTTACTTGGGATTCAACCACTTGAATCAGACTTGAAAGGTGGTAGATTGTCTATTAAGTGGATTATAGACCAATTGACTGAGTGGGAGGATCTTCCCGCAAATTCCCCACCCCATTTGGTTAACCAGTATACTCGGGCTTATATTTTGATAAGCTTAGGGGCACATTTGATGCCGGATACAAGTAATATCTTGGTGAAATTGATGTACCTCCTACTGCTTATGGACGTTAACACGATCGGGAATTACAGTTGGGGTAGTGCAGTGTTAGCCGTTTTATATCGGGAGTTGTGTGTATCGACAAAGCCCGATTCAAAAAGTTGTGCTGGATTCTTAACAATTGTACAGGTATGTCAATTATATTTGCTTATATTATACTAGTGGAGAAAATATGTTTTGTACGTGACACTAAATTTTTTATTTATGTTTTTTTTTAGCTTTGGTCTTGGGAAAGGTTGTTGTGTGTACGACCAACAAGGATACGTGGAGATGCTATTCTTGAGGATGCATTATTGCCATATGGTTGCAGGTATTCTAAAATTAATTCATTTTAACTGCACATAATATGTTATGTACTTAATTTTGATTATTACTCACTACTTTGTATGTCAAATTGCTCCATATATAGGTGGCAAGGTCCCTTGTCATTTACGCATCTTACCGTCCACAACTTGCATGGATACCGAGATCAGCTGGCGTATTTGAGTGATGATCAGGTTGAGTGGCAGCCGTACGCAAGTGTCCAGGGTCCAGCATATTGCTTCCAGGAACAGGCTATATGGAGAGCGAAGGTGCCCCTCATTTGCTTTGATAGGGTTGAGTGGCACCTTCCTGATCGAGTTATGAGGCAATTCGGGATGTTACAGAATATCCCTGACCCACATGACACGAGTGAGTACCTGCATGGAATTGACCGACGAGGTCGGTCAGAAATTAATTGGGTTGAGCTCCACATACTGCCCATTGGAATGTGGAATGGACGACCTAATTTTGTGGTGGCTGGGCAATATGGTATCGAGGATGTAGATTACACACATGCCTATATCTTATGGTACTAAAGAATTACCCGGTTATTGATCAAAAATCCAAATGTTGTAGAGGATGAGGGGTACAGGGCGCATGCTAGTCGTTATGAGGGTTTGGTAAGCTAAATAGTACATATATTACTTTAGTTCATTTTTATTTTTTACCATTTAATCGTCATAATTATATTCATTTTTAATTGATTTCAACAGATTCAAAACCTTCAGCGCGCGTACATATCTAACGAGAATGCCATATCTGAGGCAGAGGGATACGGCCTAAGCTCACAACACCTACATCTTACCCGCAGTCTTATCAAACAATCTTTATCATCTATTAGACAGCAGAAACGACTGGATGCCCTCCAACCTCCCCCACCACCAGTAGATCGTGTTTAAGGGGTGCCACACGAGACGAACCCGGGTTCGTAGACATACTCAACACGTGTAGGAGGATCAAGAGGTACATGTTGAAGAGGCAGCGAATGAGGGGGGCAATGGCGAGGAAGAGAATGACGAGGGGGGAGATAACGAGGATCCTAACACCTTTACAGGACATGATTCTTTCTCCCAGATGGATTATACTCCAACTCCACCTCCAAATTTTGGTTTTACATCATATGGTTCGGAGAATGGGAGTGGAAGTCGAAGAAGAAGCCTTGATCTACCTTCGGTTATGTATGTGGAGGTTCCACATTTTGGTAGGCGTAGGACTAACATAGACCCAATTCAGCTACCAAAGACATCACATCGATCTGTAAGTCAAAGAAGGAGCATTGATCTACCTTCGGGTACGTATGGGGACGTTCCATATTTTGGTAACCGTACGACTAAAATAGACCCTACTCAGGCACCAGAGACATCCCATCGATCTGGTTCAGGTCAAACTTCCACATCACGTTTGGGTCGTGTAATTTCTCGCATGTTGCCTAGGAGAGGTGATAGGACTCGTAATCCTCCTAGCAATTACACCCCATCTGCTTATCCCTGACGGATTTCCTATGTGACCGGGATGTGGTCACTACATATTTGGATTAATGTAGTATTTGTATGTCTATGCACACATAAAGTTTCATGCGCATATCACTTCATTTGGTTGAGTTTTGATGGTTGTTTTCGTAATGTACAAAATTGTCCAGCAGGCTTTGAGTTAAGACCTTTTTGTCTTATCTTCTCCATTACTCATAGTAAAATTGGTTTTTGGTCTTAGAATATAAAATAGATTTTGTGCTACACAGAACAAGGAAAATGAGAATGTAAAGATCATATTTTTACAACTAGTATAACTATCGTTTTCCATTTTTTGTTTCCACTATTTTCTCTCAGAAAGATCTGTTTGCTGTTCTGACTATCAAAAGTTAGTGGTCATTTGGTCAACTTAAACTTTATTTCTGGGCTTCAGATTTTAGGTGATTAATAGTTACAATGTTATGAACAAGTTTCATTTTTTGTGTTTTTTCTGAATCCAAGGTTATAATGATGAATATAATTTATCTTTTGTGGGTATACACCATTCTGGCATCTTTGACTGTTTTGGATTTAATTTTGTAAAACTTGTTTGGACATCATAAAATGCTCCTAAATCCAAGAAAAAAAAAATCATGGTTGATGTTGGATATGTTATAAATGATCTCTAACCATCACTTTCAGGATTTCATGACTTTTTGAGACAGATCAAAGAGACTAGACATCAGTCCCAAAAATAGAATTATTAGAGCTGTCAAAAACGGCACTACCAATGCCGTTTTTATCGGAACTATCAAAAACGGCACTACCAATGCCGTTTTTATCGGAACTGTAAAAAACGGCACTACCAATGCCATTTTTATCGGAACTGTCAGAATACTTTCCCTTTAAAAGGATCGGTGACCTCAAAACTAATTCAAACCTCTAATCCTCAATCTCTCCTCTCTCCCCCGCTGGTATTTTCTTGCCTTCATAATACTTTTTATTCAAAATGGATCCATCTCTCCCCCGCTGGTATCGTGGACGCCATCCTATTCCTGGTCCTCTTGGTCAAACCTCTAATCCTCAATCTAATCTCTCTCAAATCGAACGAGAGTTAGAATCTCCACCGCCTCATATTATACCTGGTCCCACTGGTATCGCACAGTCCGCCATGCGTCGGAAAAACTCCGGAAAAGCTCATGTCTCTCAGGGACCCCCGATGTCGACACAAGAGTCCATAAGGAGAGCGATTGAAGATCCGGTGGAGGATGAAGATTTCCAACGCAGACCTTGGCTATCTGCAATGGAGTATCTCACTGATGAGGGTACGTATTATCCGTTGAACATGATCAAGAAGAAATGCGACAAATATGACAGGGTGGATCAGGTATAATATCAACATTAATTATAGTTAAAATATATGTAAAGATAATTTATCGTTACATTTTCGTTCTATTAGGTTGTTGTTGTTATTAAGGAGAGCACACCAAATGGTTTGGACTCTCATTGGGTGACTTTGAAGGTCAGAATTTGAACTTAGCATGGGTGAAATATGTGTTAAGTTACTAAAGAGGGTCAAATTTATGCAGGATCCTACGGATACAATTGAAGCTTGCATTCATAACAAAGTGCTTAAGGAGAGTGAGTTTGCAAGTGACATAAGTGTTGGTGTTGTTCTGATACTTAAGGAGGTATGAAGTATTAAATCATAAAAGTCAGTACACTTTTGAATCATCATTAATACCTCCATCTAAATGTTTGTTTTGTTGATCTATTAGGTTGTTGTCTTCACCGTCTCACGATAAAAAAAATTCCTTAATATTACACTTTCTAATGTTTCCAAGGTATTCCCTAAGGATATTTAAGTTAATTTGATTAGTGTAATATTTGGATTTATGTAATATTGACTATGTGACCGGGATGTGGTCACTGAATATTTGGACTTATGTAATATTGACTATGTGACCAGGATGTGGTGACTGGATATTTTGACTTATGTAATATTTACTATGTGACGGGGATGTGGTAACTGAATAATTAGATTTATGTATTATTTATTTCCTATGTGACCGGGATGTGGTCACTGAATATTTGGGTTTATTAATGTAGGATTTATGTATTATTTATTTCCTATGTGACCAGGATGTGGTCACTAAGTGTTTGGGATGATTAATGAAGTATTTGGTGGACATGTTATTTTTATCGAGTAAAAACTAATATTCTGCCATCATTTTTTCAAGTTCAATTAAAATAATAATACTTAATAATTTAAAGTACTAAATATAAAAATTGTAAATGAAATAACATTCATGAATAGTTAAACATATTACAAGTTCAAATAAAATAACATTCACGAATAGTTAAACATATTACAAGTTCAAATAAAATAACATTCACGAATAGTTAAACAAATTACACATACTAAATTCCACGACTTGAAAATAACATTTAATTCTGCCCTAATTGTTGGACACCTTCTTTTAGTGTGACCTTCTACTTTGCATATCCCGCAACGAAACTTCCTTTTCTCCACTTGCCAATCCATCTTATTTGTAATTCGCCTAGATTTAGGTCTTCCTTGCTTCTTATCACGTCGATGCATCGGGTTAGGATAAAAACTTGGGACAAGATGATCTACATTCCAATAAGCCTCGTCATGGATCGGATTAAAAGTGCCCCTCCATATATTGTAGTACGCCTCAAGACTGTAAAATGAATCAACAAAATTCAAACTATCGACATGTTGGGCTTTGAAGCACGCAAGAACATGTGAACAAAGGTAATGATATTGCACCCATTTTCCACAAGTGCATGTTCGAGGACCCAATTCCACCACTTGAACCTTTCCACCCCTTTCACCGCGTCGCCCAGTTGTCACTTGATAAACACCTACTGGAGTATTTTTAAACCTTCTAACATTATGATACTCAGCCTTCTTCAAGTTTAAATCATATTTTTGTTGGACCCTTTGACTGAATAGTAGTCTCGCATTTATGTTTGGGTTACCAGGATACCCCCTAAAGGCCTTATTGATCCTGAGAGTCTATTTTGAAAGTATTCCACACACCTATAGAAAGCGGTCTCAATAATAGCTGAAACAGGCATCCCCCGTGCTCCTTTCATGACACCATTAAAAACTTCAGACAAATTGGTAGTCTTAATGCCGTACTTATATCCACCATCATACGCCATTGACCACTTTCTTACATCCAACAACTCAAACCATTTAACTGCCTCGGGATTGATTATACGAATCTGGTCCAAGAAATTTTTCAACTTCCTATCCTGGGTGGTGCTAACAGCACGCCAAAAAAGATCTTTTAAGCCAATACCCTTGTGAACGTGAAGGAAATTAGCTCGTAAATGCAACATGCACCACATGTGCACAACATTTCGTGGCCATCTATTTTCTCCAACCGTGGAAAGGATACCAGAATGGCAATCAGATATCAAACAAACTCCACGACCCTTAGTAACATGTCTGCAAACAAGATGTAAGAACCAAGACCAGTTTTCATAGTCCTCTTTTTCAACAAGAGCAAAAGCAAGTGGAAGTAAACTATCATTCGCATCGACACCCATAGCAATAAGTATTAACCCTTTATATCTTCCATGCAAGAATGTGCCATCAACAGAAATGACAGGACGACAATGAGAGAACGCTTCCAAACAAGGGCTAAATGCCCGGAACACGCGGTCAAACGAACCTGAAGGACCAGCTTCAGGATGATTAGAATACTCCACAATGGTTCCAGGGTTCCACTTTTGAATAGCTGCAAACAAACGTGGCAACTTTTTGTAAGAATCTTCCCAGTCCCCATATGCTTGAGCGATGGCTTTTTGTTTACCACACCAAGCCTTCCGATATGAAACATCCTTACCGTAGTTTGATTTTATTGCTGTCATAATAAGTTTAATCTTGTACTCTGGATCAGCCTTGAAAAATCCATAACTTCTCGTCCTATAAACTTAGCATCTAATTAGGATGATCTCCGCTAACATCTGAAGCCAAGCAAGAATGTGGACCCTTGTACTTAGTTACTTCCCAATACCCACCTTTCTTCAAACTCACATTCACATAGAAATTGCAGGGAAACTGTTTCACCAAACACTCAATAGTCCATTTTTGCGGTGTTCTCTTTTTCACCTTGAACCTCAGATTTTTCGTAGTATGGTACTTCTTTATTTGATATTTCACTTCAATCTTCTTTGAGAAGCGAATACCTTTGGCGATTCCATTACCCTTCGTATTCCATTCTACAAACTTGTATTCATTATTATCATAATTCTCTGACCCTTCACCAATATCGCGGTAAAATTGATAGTCTCCTTTCCCATACATTTGATTCTGCGGCTCATTAAGAGTAATCATGTGTGCTCCTATATCACCACCTTCCCCATCATCACCCTCATTCTCGCTATCAGTTGGACTCGGACAATCTTCATATCCAGAAGCAGCATCGGAACTTACTGCAAGGATATGAGGTTCATAATCTGAATCATCATTTGATCGTTCCTCTACCTCTTCCCCTTCCACTTCCGCTTCCACTTCCGCTTCCACTTCCTCTTCCTCTTCCACATGTGTTTCAAAACCATCATCATCTCTCTCATGGTAGTAATTTGGAGAACCCAAACCCATATGAAAGTTACCCATGTCCAAAAAAATCTCATTTTGTATAGGCTTCTCACGTGTTTCAAGCTCACCAGAACGTACATTATCAACAAAATTCGTGACAACATACAACTGCAAGCTACTCATCCCACCTAATTAAGCAGAAACATCAAACATGACTTCCATACATATATCATTCTCGACTGGAAACGGAATGTAATATGCAAACCCATTGCCGACCAGATGAGGATATATACAAATAACTTTCAACTTAACATCCCTTCGATCTACCCCAATTTTCTTATATAACTTCTTAATCAAGTTTTTGTAACTCCAATGAGTTTTTTCCCTAAGTGGACATTTCGGCCCCTATTCAAGATTACTATCTTCAAACGGGTGTTCATCATCTCCTCCCCAGTAGCACATGAAAATAAGTGGCACTCCACTCATATTTTTCCCTAAACAAATTAATTCGACAGTCAAATCATAATAATTATTTTATTACCAATGCATTTACATAAAAAAACGACAAATAACTCTAGTTTACGTTCACATTATACATATAAAAAGTTAGATAAAAAATATTAAAATGTACCTTAAATGCTTGAATATTTTTATTCACCAAATATTGCAGAAGGTTTGAGCTTTGAAATGGAGAGAAAAATAATGAAATGATGAGAAAGAAGAGGCTGGTCTTGAGGTATAAAAAGCTTTGAAGTGGAGAGAAAAATAATGAAAGGATAATGAGAAAGAAGAGTCTGGTTTGACGTATAAACGGGATTGGGATAAAGTCGGCATTGGCAATGACGATTTCTGGAAACCCTAATGCCGACTTCAGTTTAAACCTTAAACACGCCAACAATTAACCCATTAACCCTAACCCTAATTACCCTAAATTGTTCTGACCAATGCCGACTTCAAGCCAAAAACGGCACTACCAATGCCGACTTCAAAGAAAGTGGTCATTTCGGTACATAAATTTTCCCTAGTGTCATTCTGGTACATATGGATTCAAAAGGGAATTATTTGAAAAAAAAAATCTATCTTCATCTCCTTAAAATTATGAATCTTATCTTTTTAATCAAAATGGGAGTCTATGCAAATACTACTGCAATATCATTCTTCTTATGGTAAGTTGGTTGTATTTGTTTTGATATGTATGTGATGCATTTTAATGAGTCGCGAGTACGATACTTGATCGTATTCGTTTAGACACGTGGTACATTTTAATTGAGCAGCAAGGAATGGAGCAGTAACCAATACTTCCTCTGTCCCATACCTACGTGGATAAATGGGTTTTGCATGTGGATCAAATGATGAATAGTAGTAGGTAGTTATTGTGAGTGTGATAAGTGAAGTAGGAGAGAGAAAGTAGGGGTAGGGAATAGTAGGTTGATTGGTGTTGTAAGTATAAAAGTAAGGGTTGGTCTCCTGGTTAGTCTCCTGTAAAACGCGTTTTTCCTAGTGGTTAGGAAAAACGTGTTTTTCAAAACCTCCAGAAGACTTTATATTGATATCCAGAAGGATTTATACTGATATCCAGGACCCTTTTGGCTATCACTTTTAAATGTTCTGGCAATCAATCTCATATCCAGAAAGCTTTATATTGATATGCAGAACCAGAGAACCCTTCTGACTATCACTTTCAAAGGTTCTGCTATCAAATCTCATATCCAGAAGACTTTATATTGATACCAAGTACCCATCTGGCTATCACTTTCAAAGGTTCTGGCTATCAATCTCATATCCAGAAGTCTTTATATTGATATCCAGAACCGTTGAGAAGTCCCGATTATTTACAAAAATGCCACCGCGCGTTTTTTTTAAAGAAGTTTCACATATTTACAAAAATGGCACCGCGTTTTTTTTTTGAAAACACGTTTTTCCTATGAGTTAGGGAAAACGTGTTTTTCCCAAGATTTTGTGAATTGAATAAGCATTAAGGAAATGATAAATGGGTAAGTCTGAAATGTTGAAAAATTAACTGACGCTCCTCCTTATTTCCAAGAATAGGTGAAATTCAACACATTCTAAACATAATAACTGGAGTACTTAATTCCAAATTTACATTTTTTAAAATTCCATTTTTTTATTTTTTTATTCACTTCTTACAAAAGAATTATTACTTTCAAATCAATTCTAAACATAATAACTGGAGTAATTAATTCCAAATTTACATTTTTTTTAAATCCAAATATTTTTTATTTGTTTATACACTTCCTAAAAAATAATTATTACTTTCAAATCAAATGATCCGTTATATTAATGTTGTTGTTATACACTTACATCAAAAAATACTTTTTCTTTAAACAAACGAATTATTTTAACTGGAGTATATATATATATATACTATCATTTTTTAGAAGATAAGCTAAGTAATAATTTTTATATTCTCATTTTTGAAAGATACGATAAATAACGAAACTATCATGTTGGATACGTGATTGATGCACAGTATTTTAAAATATTTTGTTACAATTCTTTATTTCATAAACTTTTTAATTACATTTAAATTATGTCTTGATGTAATAAAAAAGTGTACAAATTATATATCAAAAATCAATTACAGTAGGTCAATAAAGCATCGGTGTTCTTCTCTTCACAAATGCGGCAAATTTGAAATGAAAGGTTTACATGTGCTTTGGTCAAGTGAATATCAGATAATAGACCTATGAAGAAAAAAATTAGTATATAAACTAAATTACAAATTAGAAATAAAGACATAACAAATCTTATATATTAAAAGAGATAAAAAAATGTTTATTACAAATGGTTGTTCTTCTAGGCTAACAAATTTTAACCAACAACAATTAAAAGTCAAAGACAGCGTGAAAATAAATTTGCCTAAAATTTATTCTAGCCTAACGGCTTCCTTGCTTGCTGTCGACATGGGTAATGTGGGTTTGATCTTGATAGTTGATAAAAAAGAGAATGTGTTCAATAGGTAGACCTCGCTTTTCAAACTCCACAGACATGACACCTGTATTTATGAGCGTATCAATAATTAAAATATTTATTTATATAAAATAAATTCATAAGCAATGATATTTAAATAAAACCTAAAGTTAATAAATGAAAATAATAGCATACGTGTATTGAAATAAGAAAACAAAACTTAAGCAATATATCAGGACTATCTTCCGGTTTCAGGCCCGTTTTCTCAAAAACAATTGTGAACTCTGCTAATTTAGACTGGTAGCGAATGTGATAAAAAAACGATAGCATCACTCAATCGTTTGCTGTCATTACCTGTAATTTATATATAAAGTTGAAATGTTTAGAAATTCAAACATGACTATATTTTAAGAACAAAATTCATTTTAGTTATAAGAATTGATGCCATTCG
Organism: Campanula takesimana; assembly: GCA_026119855.1. Lineage (NCBI taxonomy): Eukaryota > Viridiplantae > Streptophyta > Magnoliopsida > Asterales > Campanulaceae > Campanula > Campanula takesimana. The sequence continues at coordinate 512,730 of JAOWBW010001184.1, read as the reverse complement.
TTCTTGACCCATTATAACATAAAAAAAAAAAAAAAAAAAAAAAAAAAAAAAGTTGATTGCTCCAAACGGCAGGAATATGACATTTCTTATTTTATTTTATTTTTACTCAGGCATTAAAATTAATCCGTCCTAACTGAATATGAATATGAAGAATTCAAAGTAGACTGCTAATTTTTTATTCCAAGAATTCATGATAGAGAAAATAAAAAACAAAAAGTTGTTTTGGGGGAAACTAGTTCCTCCATAAGTTATAAAAAGTCATGTTTTTTAACCCTTCTTAAACCCTAAAAAGCCTAAACCCTAAACCTTAAACCCTAAACCCTAAACTTTAACCCCTATAAAAAAAGGACTTTTTATAACTTATGGAGAAACTAGTTTCCCTAAAAAAATTCTCAAAAACAAAAGTATAAGTAATTACTTAGGAGCTTGCATTACTATGGCCCTCCAATTTTTAATGGCTTATACATTCATGAAATTTTTTCCTTATTTATGGCATATTCATTCAACTCATTGTTTAAACCAATCGTTCATTGTTTAAACCAATCGTGGTGAAAGAAACAAACACTACACTTGAAGTCAAAAAACCAAAACACTGCTAGGTATCTCTTTATATGTCCAACAGTTTGAAATTTAGAAAAAAAATCAGAATTATGAACATGTAAACAAATGAACAGTAAAATAATAACATGAATTTGTAACAAGTAACCAAAAATTACTTACATGCGTAGTCAAATACACCCTCCGTCCCAAAATGATCTTCTCATTTGCCATGTTTCATTGTCCCAAAAAGTCTTTCTCATTTCTACAATCTAGGCTTTAAAAGTGCACAAACAAAACATGGCTAGTGAAGAAAATGTTGATATCCTTAAAAAGTTTGAATAGTCAAGCATAAAGACCATTTTGGGACGGATGGAGTAAATGGGAGGCACGTAATGTGAAATAAAAAAAATAGAATTACCTCAGAAGACTTGAATAATCTTGGTGGCTGAAAGAAAAGTAAAACCTTTGTGGGAAAAGAAAAGAATGCAACTAAGGATGTTAAATATTTGGATTTCTTTATATATTAATGAATAAGTAAAGTTAGTGCCGCATGTTTTTTTTTAAATGACTACCAATCAGGCGAATTTTTTGGAAGATAGATATTTTTTTGCTGTTGACATTCAAATCATACCTAAAATAATGAAAAGATAGTCAATCACAGATTTTATTTTATTTTTTTTGAAATTCAAAATTTACAAATTAATGAAAATATTCTCAATAATGGGATTTTTTTTTTTGAAAGTTCAATCATGCGAATTTTAGAAGATAGGTTTTTTTCTTTAAATGAAAACATTTTCTGAACGAATTGAAAACCGCCTCGTGTCTTTCCACGTCATAATGCCACGTGACGGGCTGTGGATCTTGAGAATTCTACTACTTTAATATATAACTAGTGAGTGACCCGTTGATACTCGACGGGCATAATAAGTCTAATTAAATAAAAAACGCAACTTAAGAATACATATTTAAAAGAAAAATAAATTTAATAATTTGTAATTTTATCCTCAGTAACATGACTATCACTGTGAAGTACTTCGATATATATATATATATATATATATATATATATATATATATATTGTTAGAGCAATAACAAGACTTGATAAGAAAAGCGAGCAATCACAAGAACACCGATATATGTGGTTCACCAACTTGGCTACGTCCACACGGAAGGGATAGAATATTATTATCAATCTGGAGAAACGATTACAAGATCTCACTATTACTGCTACACGAATTATTTATCACAATAATTCTTAACTGTGTAACTGTAGAATTACAAACCTATTCTGAGCACTCTAATGATTTATCTGAGACAAAACTACTAACTTTGATCTAAACTAATGGCCTCTATTTATACCAGTAAAGTCTATCTCAAAGTATGCAAGGAACTTGGAATCCTAGTCTAAAACTGACTCGAAAACCTTCCTTCTGCGGAACTGCTGAATACTGCACGAAACTGGATTCTGCGGTCTTGGTCCGGTCGGACCCTTGGCCTTGGTCTGGCCGGGTGCCTTCCAAGGTCCGCCCGGATCTACTCCTCTCCATCATGCATAAATTCCGACGTGCTTTGTACTGCCCGGGTCTTCATTCTGGTGCGCCCGGACCTCCTTGGTCCGCCTGGGTCTTATATCAAGGTGCGCCCGGACCTTTCATGCTGCTCGCCAAGGAATTGCGAAATCTTCTGTTGTTTAACCCTTTAACTTACCATCCCAAATTCAAAGGCATTAACCCAACAATCTCCACCTTGACTTTGAATCTCCATGACAACAAACCTTTTCTCCCCCCTCGCCTCTTCTTCTATCTAATAGCTGCGAACATTCCGCAAGTCCAAACAATGTTGGAACTTGCTTTCAGTCACGGGTTTTGTGAACATGTCTGCAGGGTTGTCCGCCGTCCCTACCTTCACCTTTACCCATTTCTCATCCCTTAGGAAATGATATCTGACACCAATGTGCTTATTCCTCTCTTGATCCTTGGCCAAACAAATCGCGCTTAAACTATCGCAATAAATAATAGCCTGATCCTGATGTATCCCAAGATTGCTGATCAATCCCTTCAACCATATTCCTTCCTCAGCGGACTCTGTCAATGCCACGTATTCTGATTCTGTTGTAGACAACGTCACTGTCGCCTGCAATGTAGCCTTCCAACTGACAACTGACCCACCAAGCGTGAATACATATCCGGTCTTCGATCTTCTTGTATCAACATCCCCTGAATCTGAGAAACCTTTGACTGCATATTCTGTCCCATCTCCATAGAGAGTCTGACATCGCTGGTGTGCACTGTAGCATACATCAAACTACCAACTGCACTAGTATAGGGTACTCGAGCCATATACTCTTTCTCCTCAACCGATTTGGGCCCAAACGCGACTGTCTGTGTATTCACTGCACCCGGAGTATCTATAGCCTTAGCTGTTGACCTACCAAACCTCTCTGAAACTTTCATGATGTATCTTTTATGGGATAAGAACAATTTCTATTTGACTCTGTCTCTATAGATCTCCACACCCAGAATTCTCTTCGCGTTATCCAAACCCTTCATCTCTGCGATCAATAAGCCTTTCAGCTTCTGAATCTCTGACTTCTTGACTGCTGCTATCACATAGCAGTCAAATCTCTTGTACCACTGCTTAGGTGATTGCTTCAATCTACAAACTTGATCTTCCTTACCAGGAACTTGGAATCCTACCTTATTGCTAGCAACACTCTGATCGAAGTGTGTCTAACCACTGTTGAGAAGATCCCATTGTAGTCCACCTCCTCTCTCTGTGTGAAACCCCTTGCAATAACGCGAGCTTTATACTTGACCCCTTCTGCCGGTGACATCCTTTCCCTTTTCTTGAAGATCCACTTGCAAGTCACAATCTTCCTGCCTTCTGGCCTTGTAGTCAACTTCCAAGTCCGATTCCTGTAAAGAAACTCCATCTAATCACCCATAGCCACATACCACTGAGATGACTCTGAACATGTATCTACTTTATTAAAAGTAGAAGGTTCCGTAAGAACGGGCTCCACTTCCTTAGTAACCAGCAGCACATAAGACACCAAGTCTTCAAATCCATACCTCTCCGGAGGCTTCCCGAAATAAGCTCTTATAGACCTTCTTTGTGCTAACCCATGTTCCTCGGGAACTGAACTTGAACTTTCTGGTGCTTCAGTCATTGTCTCTGTTGGTGGATTCTGATCAACATCTGACTGTGGGACAACTAACTCTTCAGTATCTTGTTGATCCACCTGTTTTTCAACATCTGACTGTGGGACAACTAACTCTTCAGTATCTTGTTGCTCCACCTGTTTTTCAAAACCACCAACACTTGAACCAATCATGGTTTTACCAGTCCATACCTCATAGGGAATTTTGAGGCTAATACCGGTATGAAATCCATGATTAATCAAGTAACATGTTGTACTAAGCGTTTCTGCCCAAAAACGTTTAGACAACTCTGCATTAGAGAGCATGCACAACGCTCCCACAAGCCATGTCTTATTCATCCGTTTTGCTACACCATCCTGCTGTGGCGTGCCTCTGCTGGTGAGATGTCTAGAAATCTCCACCTCTCTGCAAAATGAATCGAACTCAGTACTACAGAACTCCAAACCATTATCTGTCTGGAGCTTCTTGATCTACTTATCTGTCTGGTTCTCTACTACCGTCTTCCAGTCCTTGAAATTCCTTAGAACCCCATTCCTGTGCTCCATGATAACCATACAAGTCTTCCTCGAATAATCATCAATCATAGACAAGAAATATCTGTGCCCCCTTAGAAATTTCTGACGTGAAGGTCCCCAACTCTCTGGGTGGATGTAATCCAGAACGCCTTTAAGATCCTTGATCTTATGGCCATATAGAAGATCTCTGTTAGTCAACTCATGCATCTCTCGAGTGCTCATGTGACCGAGCCTGATGTCCCACAGCTTAGACATATCTCCCTCGTTCACCTCTTCTGATGCAGCCATAGTCGACTTTGCAAGCATTTTTCCTTGGAGGAAATACAAGGAGCCCCGCTTAAGGCCTTTCAGCATCACTTCTGAACCGTTACAGACACTAACTGCTCCACCTTTACCTTTAAAACTGAACCCTTTGATGTCTAACTGACTAAGAGAAATCAGATTCTTCGTCATAAGCGAAATGTGTCGAACCTCGTTCAAAGTGACAACCCTACCATCACGAGTCCTGACCTTGATCGAACAAATACCGATAACCCTGCAGACTGTACTTGTAACGCCCGTCCTAATTCCTGTTAAATTCTTGACTTGCATAATTATATGCTATTTTAATTGAGTTAATTATTTAACTAATTGAGCAAGTTTAGGTCCTAATTGTTTAAGTTGAAACATTAGGGTCATTTGTGAAAAATAAATTTTAGGGGCTAAAATGCTCAAATTGAAACTTTAGGGCCTTTTTGTCAAAGTTAGAACTTGAGGGCCAAATTGCAATTCTTGGAAACTTGCAAGTATATCTTGTGTTTGCCTTTTCTCTGAGAAACATTATTCCACCGTTTCTTTACTCCCTCTGTTCTGCGTACAATTTCTACTCCTTCTGTTCCACAAGAAGTTCTTTCAACTTTCGGCTTTAAATATTACTCCGTTTCAAAATCCGACTTCCCATAAATGATCAGGGCGGTGAGTAGAGCATTTCCTGCCAAACAGAAATTAGTTTGGGTGAATTTGATTTCGGACTAGGTAATTCACTAGCTCCCCCTTGCTTGTAATAACATGCTTATGTGTTATTCTTGATACTTGTACTTGTTAATTTCGTGATTTGGTTGAATTTTGTGATACTTGTAAATTTGGGACGAAGGGAGTATTCGTATGAATTACAAGAATGAAATAGATTTGCAAAAGTGTCTTGGGAATGTTAATAAGAAAATTATACTCCTATTCGTGAGACGGTAAAATAGTAACTTGATTTAAATATTATTAGAAAAATTGTACCATTATTTGTGGAACGGGGAAATGAATGGAAGTATCCCTAAATGATTATATTAGTATATTAGAAAATTATACTTATACTTTTGGGACGGTGAAATATTTAAATGGAATAAAAGGAAATTATCCTATTATTTGTGGGACGGTAAAAGAAATGTTTTGAACATGTTTGTATGTCCTGGGTGTGCTAAGTACTCCTAGGTAGTGTATAAGTGTTAGTAAAAGTATACGCCTACGCTTGGGACGGACAATTGTAAACCTGGGAAAGAATTGAGCATTTGCTGAAATAGCCTAGTGTGCGACCGCACAAAACTTATTGGGCAACCGCCCATCTTTCTGGAGTGTTTTTCAAAGGATTGACCTGCTTGTGTGCGACCGCACAAGCCATTTTAGGCGACCGCACACCTACCCTGATGAACAAAAGTCTTGAATAAAGTTTGATTGAGTTAGAAATAACCCTAGTTAAGGTATATAGCCTTAGTATAAGATGTCCTAGCACGTGTTGTGATACCTTAGGGGCATCAGAAGTGAGTCTTGAACATGATTATTCAATGATTTGAATGGAGAATTTGAGCATAAGAGTAAGAACTCTTTTATATGTTTTGAAAGTGCTAAGAACAAGCACTAATGTGTTATATGTGTCTTGAAATCAATGTTTGTGTACCTTAGGGGCACTAGAACAATGTCTTGAGCTTGAACATCCAAAGTATAGGATTAAGAACTTGTAAGTATGAGATGTATAACTCATCTACTTAGCTTGAACTTGAAGTATAAGACAATTAAATCTTGTACATGACTTGAATATCCAAAGATTGAAATAATAACTTGAGTATAAGATAATTAATTCTTGTACATGTCTTGAACATCCAAAGAATTGGATTGAGGACTTGAATGTAAGATGATAAAATCTTGTACATGACTTGAAACCAATACATGTGTATGGTAATGAACTTGAAAATGCTATGAACAAGCACTAACGTGTTAGAACTATTCTTGGTGTGTATGTGCAAATCTTGCATATAGCTACTTGATAGAATGTGGCTTCTTGACTACTTGATATATGGTATGAATAACCAAAGAATTGGAGTGTGGAACTAGATAGAGAATGATCAACTCTAAAACATACTTGAATCTAATACGTGTGTACTGAAAGTGCTATGAACAAGCACTAATGTGCTAGTAATTGGTTTAATCGAGCATATACTCAATGAAGTATATAAAGTATAAAGAAGATATCTTGTTCTTGAGTTGAGTTCCTAAAGAAAGAGGGACTAGTGTAATATGAAGATAATTCATAAAACAATGATTATAGAACACAATAAGTGTTAGGAAATGTATTCGATTATTAGCGATAAATATACGCGAGATATGATTGTGACTAGGTACAATACGACCTATTCTACTACGTGCTTAGAGTCTAAGATGTTGGGCTCTACTTGGAAGTAATGGTATCGTGATAGACACATTAGTGTGTTAAAGGTTATATGAATATGTACGTGCAAATATGGCATATGACAAAGTGACATAAAATGACATACCCTACTACTTGGTTGGGGTCTGTTATTAATAGACTCTAATTTGGCTTGATTGTGTTACGTGGACACATTACGTGCCATTGTTATACTGATTTGTATTTGTAAATATAGCATACGTGTACTTGTATTTGGTGAGCACATAATTACATTGTTCATGAAGAGCTAGTCCACTACTTTTGGACTTAGTTCTATACTCTTGTAGTTCAAGTAAACATCTACTTGCGCATTCTTGTGTGAGTCCAGCTGGTCATCTTGTTTGCTCGGAGATGTATAGGTTCACGCTTATCATGAGGCTGGGGCCAAAGTGATAATCGGGTGCCTATGTATCTGCGCTTGACCCCTTACTACAGGCCATAGTAAGAGCATAGCTTCCTTTATTAGAGCAATATGCCTGATAAAAGTGAATGCTAAACTCGTGAACACCTCGTGAATCTTGTTCTTGTGAGTGATACTGGTTACCGGGTCCTCTTGTGTACTGCACAGCAGCAACTTGATTGATCGTGATTTGTCAACTACAATAAGAAACGACAACAATGGTTTACTTAGGAGGAATAAGGTTGGAATATCCTTTGTAACGTGATAGTTTAGCCTTACGTGTTAGCTACTTGATGAGTTGGCTTAGCCACTCATATACTTGTTACTTGATGACATCTTGAGCATGATTACTTGATAATCTTCTTGATTTGCATGATTACATGATAACATGCTATGTACTTGTATCTAGTAACTTACTGAGATTTATCTCACCCCGTTCCTTGTTTATTTGTTCCCCCCCCCCAGGAAAGCAAGTGGTAATACGTTGTGAGGCTCGACTTAGCAGGGGCCTACTTGGCAGGTTGTTCTTGTGTGGGATTGTTATCCTTTCAATTTTTGGTGAGGATGATTTGGTATCAGTTGTTTAGACTCAGTATATTGGGGAGACTTGTATAGTTCTTGTAATGCCAGCTTATGTGCTAGGCATGTTTTCCGCTGTGTATAACCACATTTGGTTTAAATTTCTTGGTATAGAACTCGTTGTGAGCTATCTTAGCTCGTTCCTCTTGAGAGTATATATGATGTAAGTTTGATATAATCAGGTGTCATTCAGTTTCTCGTTTCTTGTTAGTCACGCGCACCAGGTTCGAGGTTCTATTAGGGAATCCCGGGACTTGGGGGCGTGTCAGTACTGTTGGCCATACTTATATCACCGCCAACTATCTGCCTATAACCGGTAAACCATTCTCTCCTAGGACTGATATGGTAAGAAGCTCCTGAATCAAGAATCTACGCATCAGATGCGCATGCTGATTCTGATGTTACTAGAGCATAATCCTCATCTGAACTGCAATCCCTGGCCGTCATGGCCTCTGCTGTGACTGGTGCGTTGCCTTGCTTCCTTCTGGGACAGTCGAACTTCCAATTCCCCCTTTCTTTGCAGAAATTACAGATATCCCCAGGTTTCGGACCCTTCTTGTGTGAAGAATTACCTTGATTGTTCTTCTTCCCACTAGAAACCCTGTTACTACTACTAGCAACCAAACCTGATGACTGGGTACCTGCCTCATTCCCACTCGCCTTTTGGCGTAATTCCCTCGTCTTGAGAGAAGTTTTCACTTCCTCTAGAGAGATCCCATCTTTATGGTTTATGCACGAATCGACATAATTTTCATAAGACATAGGTAAATATACTAAAAGCTGCAAGGTTGCATCCTCGTCATCAACAACTACTCCTATATTACGCAGTTCAAGTAAAGCAGAAGTAAATCTGTCAAGATGATCATTTATGGGCGTACCTTCAGTCATACGACAATCATATAGCTTCTTCTTCAGGTATAACGTGTTGGTAAATAAATGTGTCATGTACATATCTTCCAACTTTAACCAAAGATCGCTTCCGGAGTCTGTTCCTGCAACATTGGTTAGGATCTCATCATCCAACTGTCTGATGATCTTGGCATGAGCCTTCTTATCTAACTTATTCAATGCCGCCACCTCCTTCGCTGCTGCTATCTTGTCCTTCTCTAACTGTTCTGCTGTACCTTCTGTGGTGACTGCCTTACCCTTGGGATCCTTACGATCCCTGATTGCAATCTCCAACGGTTCCCATAAATCTTTGTCTATCAACAAAGCCTTCATATTGATCTGCCAGAGAGAAAAACTATTCTTCCCATTGAACTTGTCGATCGAATCAGCTCCTTGACCCATCTTCTTATTCTCTGTAGTGGAATCCCTGAACCTCCAACCACGGACCAAAGCTCTGGAACAACCAGAGCTCTGATACCGCTTATTAGAGCAATAACAAGACTGATGGATGAGTTTTATACTCATTTATTGGGTATTTTTTAGACTTATTCTTAATGAAATCCTTGAGTTTTGGTTATTTAATGTGTATTTTAGTATTTATTTAGAAAGAAGGTAAAACAGGTGAATAGTATATAATTCAGAGGCGATATGGAAAAAGTTACAATTCTAGGGACTTAAGTGGAAATTTCAGAAAGCTGAGGACTTTCTTGACTGAACCTGAAGAATGCAGGGACCTATCTGATTGTTCTAAAACTTGAGGATCAATCTACAGATATCTATAAATTCAAGGACTATTTTGCAGTTTCTGAAAGTTAGAGGACCAAACTGTAATTATGGGAAGTCCAGGGACTGAAATGAAAATCTGGAAGTCAGCCCACAAAATCCGTGCGCAGAAAACGAACAGAAAGGCCTGCTGAAGTCACTTTTTAATTTAGAATTTTATTTATTTTAGTTTCCTTATTAGTTTATTATTCCTTTTAGGTTTAGGTTAGTTTTTCCTATAAATACTAGCTTAGATTAATTGTTTTATTCATCCATAATTCTACCCTTCCTCCATATTATTCTTGGGATTGGTTCTTTGTCTATGAAGAACTAATTTCACCATCTATGGATTGGAGGTAACTTGTATCAAATACTTATGCTTTAATTTAATTCTTAGTTCAATTATTTGTGGTTTGTTGCAAGTTTTAATTCTTCCATTCGATCTTAATTCTTGTTCATTAAAATATTCATCATGATTAATTCTTTAGTTTCAATTATATGTTAAGATATAAATTGACTTTAGAATTATTGGGTATTTATTACTGCACTAGCGTGGGTGATAATACGTTGACCATTGCTTTGATGATTAAATTCAATTGAGGACCTAGCAGAAGTCAAAAGAATTTAGGTTTATATGTTCTTGAGTGCTTCATGAATTTCTTGCATATTATATAGACCTAGCGGAAAGTATAATATAAAAGAAATAATAGGATTGCAATCCGGCGACCGGACCATCCCAATTCTTACTTTAGTGAATGAACCCTTGTTTGGAGATTGATTCTTTTATGATTTGTGACACCATAATAATTGACATATTTAATCAAATAAGCATAAGTAGGAGATACTTGTGAATCTTTTCCATAGATTTTTCCTCCATATTCATATCCATTTATCTATCTTTGTTTAATTAGTTTATTTGCTTTCTAGTTAATTAGATTAAATCACTAAAAAACCAAACTTTTATTTTATGTTATTTTATTTTACTACTAGTTAAATTGCTATCTTCTACAAGTCTCTGTGGATTCGACACCCTGCTATTGCATATACTACTACGGTGATCTTATGCGCTTGTAAGGGTTATAAATTTGTCCATCAAGTTTTTGGCGCCGCTGCCGGGGACTTGTTTTGATTTACAAGTTAATTTAATCGGTGTATGTTTGGTAGGCGTTCATTGGACCCCGAGTTGGTTCCTTTGGACGATAATATCGATAGACTCGACAGGGGCATTCCCCCTATTCGTGAGTCTGAGTCTGAAACTTCTGTCACCGAGACAGAGGTAGTTTTAAGTGAATTTGAAACTTCTTCCACCGGGGGAGAAAAAATTGAAGTTATAATGGCTAATCCCTTAATGAAAGAATATGCTTGGCCTAAGGTTGACACATCGGTGTCATGTATTATCTTGACTGAGGCCGCTAAAGCTTATGAGGCGAAGGGGCATTACTTCAGTCAGATGCCCAAGTTTCAGGGTCTTCCCGCTGAAGACTCTTTGATCTTCTTGAGAGAGTGCATGATGATTATATCAGGATTCCCTGTAAAAGAGGGGGTTACTGATGAACAATTAAGGCTTAAATATTTTCCCTTCTCTCTTCAAGGGGCAGCTAAAACTTGGCTTATGCTGCTTCCTGCTAGGAGTATCACTTCATGGGATGGGTTGCATGATGCATTCTTAAAGAAATTCTTCCCGCACACTACTTTGGCCACCTTTAGACAGAAAATCATAGGGTTTACTCAAGAGGTAGGTGAGCCATTTCATGAGGCTTGGGATAGGTTCAAAATGTTGCAAGTGCAGTGCCCTCATCATGCTTTTCCTGAGGCCCTTTTACATCAAACATTTTATGGTGGGTTAACTGTAGCAGACCAAGCTATGGTCGACAACGCAGCAGACGGCTTTCTAGGAGCCAAAACTTTGACCAAACCCAAGAATTATTTGAGATGTTGGGGGCCAATTCGCAAGAAAAGGCTCTAGAGGGAAACCTAGGGGAATGCATGAGTTGAGTTGTATGGATGAGTTCACTAGGCAGATGTCTTTGTTAAACCAAAACATGGCTAAAATGAATTCTAATATGTCTTCCTCAAGTGCTAATGTGGTATCTGATTTTTGTGCTAACTGTGGATCTAACACTCATGCTACTAATGTTTGTTAAGTTGTTGCACAATTTGATTCTGAACAGGTGAATGCGATGCAAGGGTACCCCCCAAGGAAAAATCAAGGTGGTATGTATTCTAACACTTATAATCCAGATTGGAAAAACCACCCCAATTTTTCTTGGAGGGGTAACCCAGGAATTCAGTACCAGCAGCAGAAACCTCTCTATCCTCCTCCCCCACAAGGGAATCCAGAACAACAGCCCAAGCAATCTCTGGAGGATATGATGAGGTCCATGATGCAAGAGCAGCAACAAATGAAAATGATGATGGAGCAGCGTGAGAAGCAGCAGGAAGCGGTCAACAAAAAGCTGAAGACCCAGATTGGTCAACTAGGTGTGGGTCAGCAAGGGCATAAACCAGGAACCTTCCCTAGTCAAGGGGAGCAAGCCAAGGCCATCATGACCCTGAGAAATGGCAAATAGGTAAGCAATGAGGTATGTCCTAACTCTCCTTCTGAAACTGCCGAACCACCTGTTGTTGAGAATGTTGTTGGTAAGAGTACTAATGGCATGGGGGAAATTCCTGTTACTGATTCTTCCACCCCCAAGCCATATGTACCTCCTGTACCGTTTCCTGGTAGATTCATGAGAAGTAAGCTGGATAAGAAAATGTCTGATTTATATGACATGTTTTCAAAAGTGAACATTAATCTTCAATTGTTAAATGTCATTAAAAATATCCCAGCTTATGCAAAGTTTTTCAAAGAACTTAACTCCAGGAAACCCAAGTATGGCAATGATGAAAAATTAGTTATGGGTAAAAGTGCCAGTGCCGTGGTACAACAGAACCTCCCACCTAAATTGAAAGACCCCAGAAGTTTTAATATTTCTATATCTATGGGGGATTCTAAAAAGGTAAAGGCAATGTTAGATCTTGGTGCTAGCATTAATTTGTTACCACATCATTTGTATCTTGAGTTGGGTTTACCTGAGCTAAAACCCACCACAATGACCTTGCAATTGGCCGACCATTCAATCAAGAGGCCATTAGGAATTGTGGAGGATGTTTTGGTGCAGGTAGCCAATTTGATTATCCCGGTGGATTTTGTTGTGCTTGAGACTGTTAATGGTGTTGGGAATAGTCAGGATTCTCCCATATTGCTTGGGCGTCCATTTATGGCTACTACTAACACCATCATTAATGTGGGAGATGGGACTCTATCTATGTGTGTGGCTAATGAGAAAATTGAAATATCTGTGTTTGATGTCATGCAAAGTCCAATAGATGATGAGTCTTGTAACTGTGTTGATATGGTAGAGGATTGTGTGAGTGAAGTCTTATGGCATGAGAGATATTGTGAGGAGTTAGAGTCCTTGTTGTCAAGGGGCGGTGAGAAATCTAGGGATAATGCGGATGTTCAACTGATGGCTGTGGAAAAGGCCGACGAACACCATCCTAGTGATGTCCCGTTTCACCCTCTAGGCCACTTTAACGAGAAGTCGGTGCCTTCTATTGTAACCCCTCCAGCTCTTGAGCTGAAAGCCCTTCCCTCAAATTTAAAGTATGTTTTTCTTGGGGAGGGAGAGACTTTGCCCGTGATAATTGCCTCAGATTTGACCCTAAAACAAGAGGCCAAGCTGATTAAAGTGCTTCGTGAGCATAAGCAGGCCATAGGGTGGACCTTAGCAGATATTAAGGGTATAAGCCCCTCCATGTGCATGCACAAAATTAATCTCATAGATGATGCTAAGCCGTCTAAAGAGAGACAGAGAAGGCTAAATCCTCACATGGACGAGGCGGTTAGGAAAGAGGTCCTAAAATTGTTGGATGCAGGCATTATCTATGCCGTTGCTGATAGTGAGTGGGTGAGCCCGGTTCAAGTCGTTCCAAAGAAATCAGGTTACACGGTCACCACTAATGAGAGGGGTGAGGAATTCCCAATAAGGGAAGTGACTGGGCTTAGAATGTGCATAGAATTGCGCAAACTGAATGCTGCAACAAAGAAAGATCACTTCCCTTTGCCCTTTATTGATCAGATTCTTGAGAGGTTAGCCGGACATGAGTATTATTGTTTCTTGGATGGTTTTTCGGGGTATAACCAAATCCCCATTGCACCAGAGGGCCAAGCCAAGACCACTTTTACTTGTCCCTTTGGCACATTCACATTTAGGAGGATGCCCTTTGGGCTTTGTAATGCACCTGCGACCTTTCAAAGGTGTATGACCTCCATTTTCTCTGATTTGATCGAGCGATGTGTCGAAGTCTTCATGGATGACTTCTCTGTATTTGGTGACAGTTTTGATGGGTGCCTAGAGAATTTGACAATGGTTTTAAAACGTTGTTGTGAGACAAATTTGACCCTTAGTTGGGAAAAATGTCATTTTCTCGTGAGGCATTGTATTGTGCTAGGGCATTTGGTGTCAAACAAGGGGATTGAGGTAGATAAGGCTAAAATCGATGTGATTTCAAAATTTCCTCCCCCTGTGTCGGTTAAGGGTGTGCGAAGTTTTCTAGGCCATGCAGGTTTTTATAGGCGTTTCATAAAAGACTTTTCAAAAATTTGTAAGCCTTTATGTAACCTGCTAGCTAAGGACACTGAGTTCATCTTTGACCAAGAGTGTCTAGAGGCCTTCAATCTGCTGAAGGAGAAGTTGACGTGTGCCCCCATCTTATCCAGCCCCAATTGGTCTCTACCTTTTGAGATCATGTGTGATGCATCAGATTTTGCGATTGGGGCTGTCTTGGGGCAAAGAGTGGATAAATTACCTCATGTGATTCATTACGCAAGTAGAACTTTAAATGATGCACAACTGAATTTCACTACCACTGAAAAAGAATTTTTAGCAGTTGTGTTTGCTCTTGAAAAGTTTCGTTCTTACTTGCTTGGGTCCAAGGTGATTATCTACTCTGATCATGCTGCACTTAAATATTTCCTGAATAAAAAGGATGCTAAACCTAGACTTCTTAGGTGGATGCTCCTGCTGCAGGAGTTTGACATTGAAATAAGAGATAAAAAGAGAACTGAAAATGTGGTGGCGGATCACCTATCTAGGCTTGAGGACTTCACATTCACTAGTATAATTGATGGTGCAATTCCGGTTAATGAAAATTTTCCGGATGAACAACTATTTGCTTTACATGTTCATGAGCCTTGGTATGCGGATTTTGTGAATTTCATTGTTTCTAATATTATGCCACCTAACTTCACTTACGATCAAAAACGAAAGTTTAGATCAGATGTGAAGCACTACATTTGGGATGACCCTTATCTGTGGAAAGTTTGCCCAGACAAGATAATCAGGAGATGCATTCCGGAGCATGAGCAAGCTAGCGTGTTGAGATTTTTCCACGAACTCCAATGGGCAAAAGACCGCTAGAAAAGTATTGCAAGCGGGTCTATATTGGCCCACTTTATTTAAAGATGCTCATGACTTTTGTGTGAGGTGTGATAGATGCCAAAGGACTGGCAACATAGGAAAGAGAGATGAAATGCCCCTACAACATAATTTAATTGTTGATATTTTTGATGTGTGGGGTATTGATTTTATGGGTCTTTTTCCCCCTTCCCAAGGCTACTTGTACATTCTTGTTGCTGTAGATTATGTGTCTAAATGGGTGGAAGCAATTCCTACCCGGACTAATGATGCTAATATTGTTTGCAAGTTTGTGCGTGAAAATATTTTGGCAGGTATGGAGTGCCGCGTGTCATTGTCAGTGACCAAGGGACGCACTTCACAAACATAATGTTCAATCAAGTGCTAAAAAGATATGGGGTGGGTCACAAGTTGGATACGGCTTATCACCCTCAAACTTCGGGCCAAATGGAGGTGAGTAATCGCCAAATCAAGGCGGTGCTTGAGAAAACAGTGCGTCCAAATCGTAAACACTGGGCTGACAAATTGTGTGATGCACTGTGGGCTTATCGGACTGCATACAAAACCCCCATTGGCATGAGCCCGTACCGGATTGTGTATGGAAAGAAGTGTCATCTTCTGGTGGAATTAGAGCACAAATCATATTGGGCAACCAAGCAACTAAACATGGATTTGACTCTAGCAGGGGAAAAAAGGTTGCTTGACTTGGATGAGCTTGCAGAAATGAGGCAGGATAGTTATGAGAGTGCCAAGTTGTACAAAGAGAGGACAAAGAGATATCATGATAAAAATCTTAAACCCAAGTTTCTCAAACCGGGTATGAAAGTCCTTCTCTTTAACTCTCGCCTCAAACTTTTTCCCGGAAAATTGTGTTCAAGGTGGACGGGTCCTTATGAATTGGTTCGAGTTTTTCCCCATGGAGCCATAGAGCTTAAAGATTTGAAAGATTGGACAATATTAAAGTGAATGGACACCGGGTGAAGCCATATTATGAGGGGCTGTCTATTTTGGAAGACATCAATGAAATTGATGTAATTGATTTGACGGACCCGGACAGAGCCACTTAATATTCATGTGGCATTATGTCGATCCAAAGACTTAAAACAAAGGCGCTTGTTGGGAGGCAACCCTACCAGGTATCATTTTATTGCTTTATGTTTTTCCTTTCAGTTTATCATCATTTTTGAATTGGGAGTGTGTTGTTTCTTCAATGCCATGATGACATAGCACACTTTTGGTTTGGGGGTGGTGGTATTCATATAAAAAAAAAATTGCTTTCGTGTCTTTTATTTCTGGGTCGGTTCGAACTACGGTGACCTGAGCCCTTTATTGTGGGTTTGCTCACTTTAGAGGGAACGTAGGCAGCTTCGGTGCGGTCAAAGTTTTGAAAACATTGTGTGTTTTTCCCCATAGTTGCTGTGTCTCTTAAGACCGCTGGATTATGACGTGCGATGATTTAACTATTCTTGTTTTAATATACATTGGATTAATTTTGGTTATTTGCTTAAGTATTATATTTCGGTTGTGAATCTCTAGATATAAGCGCACTATAACTGATACTCCCTTAGTTGATAATTTTGATTTACTTTATCGAGTTTATAGTGCACCGTTATCCCTTAGGTTAATGAGTTTGTGTGCAAATAAAGCCTCTTAAAACCTAAAATATGAGTACGATTTAGACACTTGCGGTGTATATATATATATATGGGTTGGCACCCCAAGTTAGAATTAATGAATGAAAAAACTGTGACTTGGGAAAAGTGGGAGCAATGGCAAAATAAATAAATAAATCAATAAATAATAATGAAGATGTGCAAAGTTACTTTGGTGTTACCTCCAGACGTGTAGGTTAGCCGGTTAGGGGCTATTCTAGCTTAACCAGATTTCTGGGTATGCAGTAGCGTTATGGAGCCACGATGGTCCGTTTCAAGCTCGAATCCGAAGTAAAGGCCAACTCCCTCCCCAAGAGTTCATCCTAAGCTTGTGCTAAAAGTACTTGAAATATATACCTGAAATGGTAATAATTAAGTTTGGGGGTGCCTTTGTTTGTTAAGAGTCAAGTGCTAAATAGTATTCATATTTTACTTTTTAAGAATGTTTTATATAATAGACAAAGTCAATAAAATAAAGGATGATGGTGTACTTAGCTTTATAAAATTAGATCATGTTTGAAAACATAGGGAGAGTTTGAATTCACACACACACAGAGATTCACCGCTTAATTATAATGCATATGCAAATTAGCAAAATTAATATAATACATATTAACACTTGCATAGGTAGATCTATTCATATCTTGAGCCACGTGGTAACACTGATGCATGTAATTGTGGTGAATACAAGAATGTGGGGTCGTAGATAATTATTGGATAGTGTTTAGCTAGAGTGGATAGTTTTTATTTATGTTTTAGTTTGATTTTGTTTTTTGCTCGAGGACTAGCAAAGTTTAAGTTTGGGGTTATTTGATGGATGAGTTTTATACTCATTTATTGGGTATTTTTCTAGACTTATTCTTAATGAAATCCTTGAGTTTTGGTTATTTAATGTGTGTTTTAGTGTTTATTTAGAAAGCAGGTAAAACAGGTGAATAGTATATAATTCAGAGGAGATACGGCAAAAGTTACAATTCCATGGACTTAAGTGGAAATTTCAGAAAGCTGAGGACTTTCTTGACTGAACCTGAAGAATGCAGGGACCTATCTGATTGTTCTAAAACTTGAGGATCAATCTGCAGATATCTAGAAATTCAGGGACTATTTTGCAGTTTCTGAAAGTTATAGGACCAAACTGTAATTATGGGAAGTCCAGGGACTGAAACAAAAATCTGGAAGTCAGCCCACAAAATCCGTGCGCAGAAAACGAACAGAAAGGCCTACTGAAGTCACTTTTTAATTTAGAATTTTATTTATTTTAGTTTCCTTATTAGTTTATTATTCCTTTTAGGTTTAGGTTAGTTTTTCCTATAAATACTAGCTTAGATTAATTGTTTTATTTATCCATAATTCTACCCTTCCTCCATATTATTCTTGGGATTGGTTCTTTGTCTATGAAGAACTAATTTCACCATCTATGGATTGGAGGTAACTTGTATCAAATACTTATGCTTTAATTTAATTCTTAGTTCAATTATTTGTGGTTTGTTGCAAGTTTTAATTCTTCCATTCGATCTTAATTCTTGTACATTAAAATATTCATCATGATTAATTCTTTAGTTTCAATTATATGTTAAGATATAAATTGACTTTAGAATTATTGGGTATTTATTACTGCACTAGCGTGGGTGATAATACGTTGACCATTGTTTTGATGATTAAATTCAATTGAGGACCTAGCGGAAGTCAAAAGGATTTAGGTTTATATGTTCTTGAGTGCTTCATGAATTTCTTGCATATTGTATAGACCTAGCGGAAAGTATAATATAAAAAAATAATAGGATTGCAATCCGGCTACCGGACCGTCCCAATTCTTACTTTAGTGAACGAACCCTTGTTTGGAGATTGATTCTTTTATGATTTGTGACACCATAATAATTGACATCTTTATTCAAATAAGCATAAGTAGGAGATACTTGTGAATCCTTTCCATAGATTTTCCTCCATATTCATATCCATTTATCTATATTTGTTTAATTAGTTTATTTGCTTTCTAGTTAATTAGATTAAATCACTAAAAAACCAAACTTTTATTTTATGTTATTTTATTTTACTACTAGTTAAATTGCTATCTTCTACAAGTCTCTGTGGATTCGACACCCTGTTATTGCATATACTACTACGGTGATCTTGTGCGCTTGCAAGGGTTATAAATTTGTTCATCAAAGACTTGATATGAAAAGCGAGCAATCACAAGAACACCGATATACGTGGTTCACCAACTTGGCTACGTCCACGGGGAGAGGAGAGAATATTATTATCAATCTGGAGAAACGATTACAAGATCTCACTATTACTGCTACACGAATTATTGATCACAATAATTCCTAACTGTGTAACTGTAGAATTACAGACATATTCTGAGCACTCTAATGATTTATCTGAGACAAAACTACTAACTTTGATCTAAACTAATGGCCTCTATTTATACCAGTAACGTCTATCTCAAAGTATGCAAGGAACTTGGAATCCTAGTCTAAAACTGACTCAAAAACCTTCCTTCTGCGGAACTGTTGAATACTGCACGAAACTGGATTCTGGGGTCTTGGTCCGGGCGGGTGTTGACCTTGGTCCGGTCGGACCCTTGGCCTTGGTCCGGCCGGGTGCCTTCCAAGGTCCGCCCGGATCTACTCCACTCCATCATGCAAAAATTCCGACGTGCTTTGTACTGCCCGGGTCTTCAGTCTGGTGTGCCTGGATCTCCTTGGTCCGCCTGGGTCTTATGTCAAGGTGCGCCCGGACCTTTCATGCTGCTCTGCCAAGGAATTGCGAAATCTTCTGTTGTTTAACCCTTTAACTTAGCGTCCCAAATTCAAAGGCATTAACCCAACATATACATATATATATATATATATATATATATATATATATATATATATATATATATATATATATATATATATGAGAACCTAAATATCGTGAGAACCGTGAGAACTTGGATACATTAGGTTTTTACCTAATGTATCCAATGGTTCACTTGGATACATTGGATACATTACTTGGATACATTAGGTAAAAACTAATGTATCCAATGGTTCACTTGGATACATTGGATACATTACTTGGATACATTAGGTTCTTACCTAATGTATCCAAGTTCTCACGGTTCTCACGATATTTAGTTTCTCATTTGAGCACCTATATATATATATATATATATATATATATATACTCCCTCCGTCCCAGCTCACTTGAAACTTATTTCTATTTTGGTCCGTCCTACCTCACTTGAAACATCCCCAAAATAGCCAACTATTAATAATTTTATATTGAATCTACCAAACCACTCATTCTCTCTCTTCATTTTACATCACTCAGTTTATTCAACCAACACTACTATTTTCCCCACTCATTCTCTCTCTTCATTTTCTACCACACATTTTTTTATTTTATTTTTTTCCTTAGTTATTGTGCCCACCTCTTAGATCCCAAGTGAGGTGGGACGGAAGGAGTATGTGTGTGTTTGTGTGTGTGTGTGTGTGTAAAGTATTAGACTCAAAGTTCATAATTTTTTCATTATAATTAAATCTAACGGTTACTCTATAATTGTATAAAGTCTTGAAAACCTGTTAAAATCTGAAATGTAGTCACCAAAATCTTGGGTAAAACGTGTTTTTCCTAGTGATTATGAAAAACGTGCTTTGAAAAAGCGCGGTACTGGATAGAAATATAAAGCCTTCTGGATATGATTTTGAAGCACATTTGAAGAAGGTCATGGCCAAGAAACCTTCTCGATATCAACCTCAAATTATTCTGGATATCAATAGAAAGTCATCTATACATGATTTTCAAGCACATTTTAAGAAGGTTATGGCCTAGAAACCTTCTGGATATCAACCTCAAAATATTATGGACATCAATAATAAAGCTTCTGAGTATGATTTCAAGCACATTTGAACAAAGTCATGACCAACAAACCTTCTGGATATCAAGCTTAAGAGGTTCTGTATATACTCCCTCCGTCCCACTCGAATTAGGACAAATTTTCATTTTGGGTGTCCCATTCGAATTAGGACAACCCAAAAATGGAAATATTTTATTTAATGAGACCCACATTCACACTCACAACAACTTTCCACTCATTATTCTCTACCCCACTTTCTCTCTCATACTTTACTTTTCATACTCACAATACCTACTCCACTAACACCTTTTCCTTAAGCCCCGTGCACAACCCAAAAATCCTAATTCGGGTGGGACGGAGGGAGTATATTATAGTCTTTTGGATAGTTTTTTATAGTGCAAGTGAGAAAAAATAAAAAATATGATTTTATTTGTGCAAGTGAGAGTGTCTTTTAGTGTCAGTTCTAGTATTTTTCATAGTCAGTTGTAGTGTTTTTGATAGCCAGTGGGCGTTTTTGAAAGAACCTTTAAAGCTGGAAAAAAAATTCTTTGAGACTGATAGCAAGAACTTATAAAATCCTCAACAGATGTCGTTTAGGCCCTCAAACTGGCCTTTGAAGTTTTTATCAATGAATCGCACCTTTTGTTATGCAACCGTAATCTTAATGTGTAGTGGGTCTTGATACCGTTCATGTGATCAGTTTCTTCTTACGCAATTGTTCATGTCGAAAGTGGTCACATGAGCCCTATTTGTAGGTAGACGGTTAGATTAATTTTATATTAGTGGACTCACTCAGAACAAAATTAATATCTGCCACAAATTAAAAAATGGGAAAGATGTGGCAAGTGATCCATCGAACGTGTTAGCGTTGCAGCGTTCTACTCACGAGCGTTTTCCAATATTATGGTACTCTATTAACAAAATGCGATCATGTGATAGAAAAGAGATGTTTTTATTTTCTTGTTATAGACAACAATATCACTCCATTCATCACAATTTTATATTTTTACTTAGACTCATGCTAATTAAGGAACACTATAAAAATGGCAAAACTATTCAAGTGGTTTGTGAATATAATTGTCCAAAATACTGTTCATAGTTAAAATGACTAAAAAATAGGTTACTTAAGAAATTATTTGCTCAACAAAAGTATTTATTATTTTCATATAATTACACAAATATTATAATGATATATTTGTCTAGAACACTATTCATAGTTAACCATTTAGAAATTTAGGAAATAATGCAAATGTGAACCTCAAGTACTAAAAATGAATGTAAAAACTTAAATTTGGGATGAAGGGAATATGATTTATCATAATTAGTACTCTCATTTCATAATAAATGTTTATGCTTCTTTAGATGCTCTTTGGTGGCTTCTACGGTTATCCACTCATCTCTTTTCTCTCTAACGTGGTGGTATATGATAACAAATTAACATGATTGACATAAGTCTATTAGACAATGACATTTAAAATTTCATGACATAGATTTTACACTCCATCTCAATCTCTTTCCCATTCAAATCTCCTTATTTTCCGAAAATTGCAATCTTGCAAGCTTCAACGGTCGTTGTTCACAACAAGACCGTCTCTAGCATTTTAAGGGCCCGGGGCGAACTTAAATTAAAGGGCCTTTTTTTTTTTTTTTTTTTTTTTTTTTTTTTTGCAAAACTCACACTTCTTACTACCTCTACATGTTTGTGTGTTTTGAAAAACTTAAATCTCACAAATAAGTTTTAACGAGAATTTCAATTTTTTAATAAGATCACATAAATTGCAACTAGGTACAAAACATTTAGAACAAAAATAGAAACAACGAAAAAACAAAAATAAAGAAAATGTCTTAAACAATTCAGTAGCAAATAAGTTGGCGACTAAAGTAGACAATATCAAACTTTGGCAAACTGAAATCTGAAATGAGATAAAAACAAGATGAATGAATCAAACACATTATGATCATAATTTTAAAAAAAAAAAAAAAAAAAAAAAAAACTCGTTCGAACTTTTAGAGATGCAAAATCGTCAATTATTGTATTTTTATCAATATTTTCCAATTTATCTTTCTCAATACACACAGGGCCGGCCCTGTAAAATTTGTGGCCCTAGGCCAACTTTTTAACTGTGGCCTTCATTAAAAGATGTGATAATTTTAAAGTATTAAAGGATTCTTTATGGATTTTAGTAAATATAATAAGTTATCGTTGTAAACGAATTTGATTGGAGCAAGTTTCAGTTATATCATCGTTTCAGTGGGTTATATTTGTGGATTCACTCATTTAATAAAGTTAAGAATATGAATACTTGCACTTTAGAAACCGTGATATTCATAGATTTTTTTATTTACTAATTAGGGCTAGATTTGAAAATGTTAAATGTTTTAAGAGTTGGAAAGTAAAATTTTAATGTTAGTGTTCCGACTCTAATTTCTTATAACTTAAACTTTTCACATGTCGTTTTTAATGTTTAGAAAATAATTAATAAAAATGGAAAAACCTTTCAATAGAGAAATATGATGAAGTGAGTTGTTTTAATTAATGGTCATTAATTATCTAATTATATTAGATAGATTAATGTATGTAAACACAAAGTGATGAGTATTCAATTATCAGTTACATTCATTCTTCTAAATATGAACGGGAATATAATTGCAACTTTTGATATTGCCATAGAACATTTAATGGCATTATATAAAGTATCAATTATGAATTATCTATTATATTAAATAGATTAATGGAGTGTGAAATAGTCAATATTAAATAATACAAAAGGCTTGAAAATGAGAATATATGATAACCCACGATCTAATAAATATTATCATATTAAGTCTTCTCCTTTTTTGTTCAATATATACCGTTAATGAAATGCAAGTGATAGTTGAACAGTCACTCATTATCATAATACAACCATTAATTAGTCTACTTAGTTAATTAATAAATATTTGGCTAATTTAAAAATATTTGTTCATATGAATTAGTAAAATAATAGATGCTGGAATATGAAGTGTCAGGTGTGTTAAAAGTCATTTGATGCATGCACATAATGCACCTAACTATATGATTATATTCACAAAAATCGCATGTGAGAAAATGACATTGAAAGTCATTTAAAAAGAGTACATTCATTTCTAATGAAAATCATTTTTTTAATTAGCAGTGTTGTATTTTAAACAAAATCATGTGATATCAACTACATAAATTGAAAAACTATTATAAAGTTCATAATATAATCAATAAAAAAACTTAATATAAAATATTAAAATATCTTGATCCTTTTGTAGCTCCTATATATTTTGTGTCCAAACACAGTGCAAAAAGTTTCAATCTTTGAATCGCTTTGAATCTTCTCATTTCTTCTCCCTACAATTCATATGAAAAATAGATGAATAAACCTATATAATTTAGTCATAATATACAACATAAAAATTAAGATAGAAAGAAATCAATAAATATAACAAAAATAGTAAAATAAAATCAAAACATATTAAAATATGTTAACAGTAGTAATAATATAAATTATAAATATTAGCATGGTTATCTTTTGTATATATGAACAAATAAAAGTAATAAATCTATATAATTTGATTTATGTCAAAGTGGAAAATCGGATGAACATAATTAAGAATAATAAATATAAAAGGAAAACCAAAATAAAAATTTTAATATCTTAAATGATCATTATAGTTATTTTTTAAATTAGACAGCTAATAGATTTTATGATTTTTTTTTCTTGGTTTTTTCCCATAATTTCAGTAACTTGATAGGGTTCATTCATAAACATGATTAAAATAGACAAAAAAAAAAACAATAACAACAAATAAAATGAATACAAAAACTTACTAAAGAAAATAAAAATTAAAACTAAATCCAATATCAAAACAAAAAAAACATAAGAGAAAATAAAATTAAATATAAATATAAAAATCATATATTAATCAATAAAATATAGTAATAATAATTCAAGAATATAATCAAAATAGATAATTGAAACATATAAATATAAAAAAGTGAAAATTTCAAAGATAATACAAAATCAAAGTTAAAAAAGTATCAAAACAAAAAGAATAAAATAAAGATAAAAAAAATAAATAGAAATATGGAAAAAACTCTTAATAAGAAAATGATAAAAAAGAAGCATTCGCAAACATAAATCAAACTACACAAAAATCCACTTTTAAAAAATTCAAAAAAATAAAATAAAAAAAGATATACAAAAATTCAAATTTTAATCGAAAAAAATTAATAAATAATATTCTTAAACTGAATCAAAAGAAAATATCAAAAAATCAAATCAAATCAAAAAAAGAAATATTACAAAAGAAATAAATAGTAAAATTAAATATTTTTTTAAAATAACAAACATAAGAAAATAAAAAGTACAAATAAATGTATAAATCAATCTTAATAAAAAACAAAAAACTGAAAGAAAGAAGACAAAACAAAGCTCGAACTTAAACAAAGGTGTAAATTGGCTTAAAATTACAAAAGAAAAACACAATTTAAATACATAAGGAATATAAAATGAAATTCACTAAAACGATACAATATCAAAACTAAAAAACAAAAGAAAAAAAAAAGTAAAAGAGGATTTTTAATGGTGATCATTTTTAACAATTGTTTTTTAAATTGGAACATAAATATTTCTATAAACTGTTGGTCAAAACGACCTTAAGTTGACCAGTTTTGGTCAAAAGGTGTCAATTAAAGTATTATTTGATGAATAAATGTTCTACTAACTTATGAGACTTTTGATAATCCACAATTTAAGATCATTCTTAAATTATGAACAATGAAATTATCCTTGAATCTAAATTGAGGAGAATGCCTTTTTGGTAGATGTGAGAGCTTAAAAGTAGACGTGTCCAAAAATCAACCGGAACCGGCTAACCGGCGGTTTTCTAACCGGTCAAAACCGGTCAAAACCGGCCAACCGGCTAACCGGCCAACCGTTTCGGACGTGAACCGTATATGGCCGGTCCGGTTAAGGTTAAGGTTTAGGGGAACCGGCCAACCGGCGGTTATAACCGTCGGTTGAGTAACCGGTCAAACCGGCGGTTATAACCGGCGGTTGAACCGGCTGACACACCTTAATTTCGAATTTCCAGTTAGTTTTTAAACAATTCCAGTTAGTTTGTTAGTTTTCAGTCAGTTAATTCCACTTTCCAGTCAGTTTTTTGACATTTTTCTGTTAAATTTCCAGTTTCCAGTCAGTTTTTTGACTTTTTCCAGTTAAATTTTCAGATTTCAGTCACTTTTTTGACATTTTTCAGTTAAAAAAAAAAAAAAAAAAAAATGAAAAAGGCAGACGGTTTAACCGGCTTAACCGGTTTAACCGGTTAACCGGTTAACCGCCTAACCTTAACCGTTAGGGCCGGTTAGCCGGGGCGGTTACGGTTAGACCTCCGGCGTCTTCTCAACCGCCGGTTATAACCGGCTAACCGCCGGTTAACCGGCAATGGACACGTCTACTTAAAAGTATTATTTGATGAATAAATGTTTGGTTTTCATAATTTTGTAGTAGCATTTAAAGGTAAAGGTTCTAGTAACTTATGAGACTTTTGATAATCCACAATTTAAGTAATTATTGCTACTAATTTATATCTACATTAGCTTCACATAAAATGCAAGTCATATTAATAAAATGCAAGTTATAGACTTTTCATAGGTTAGCATTATTCTTCACCTAATGTTTCATCTTCTTTAAATACATTGTTTTATTGGATTTCTTAAGTCAAGTAATAATAATCATTTTAGTCTATCTTTTCACTTTATACCATTTAAAATCACTTGATAGTTAAAACTTTAAGTATTCTACCACAATCTAATGCTTTGAATAATATGTAGTCGATCTCTTGGAATGAATAAACGGTTCAAAGTTATTGAATTGTGAATTTGATTAGGTAAAATTTTAAAAGTCACTACTTAATGCACCATGACCTACCTAATCAAATACCCTATCATATTATTAAAATGCAAGTTATAGACATTTCATAGGTTAGCATTATTTTTCACTTAATGTTTCGTCTTCTTTAAGTACATTGTTTTATTGGATTTCTTAAGTCAAGTATTAATAATCATTTCAGTCTATCTTTTCACTTTCTACCATTTAAAATCACTTGATAGTTAAAACTTTAAGTATTCCACCACAATCCAATGCTTTGAATAATATGTAGTCTCTTGGAATACATAATCGGTTCAAAGTCATTAAATTGTGAATTTGATTAGGTGAAATTTTAAAAGTCACTACTTAATGCACCACACCACTTATTCTAACCTAGGTAGGAGAATGCCAAAAGTCTCCATAATTGCAAAAGTCATATTACATGGCAACCTCTAAATCAAGAAAAACTCAATTCTTGCTTACGTGTCATTCTCATAGTTGGTTTCACCAACTTTAAAATACTATAATTATAGATTTTTTAAAACATAAAAATAGATACTTATCTAATTTTTATGAATCATATTTATTTGCAATTAAAAGCTATGGACTAATATCAATGTACACTTACAATAGAAAGTTACTAATATTCATTTCAGACTCTCAAACCTACAATTTTAAACTAATTCAACATGCATTAGAAAGTGCTTTGGCAAATGATGGCCGAAAAAAACAAACATCATTACATCCATTAACAATTCTAAACTTTCTACTTCAATTGCCTTTCTTTGCCAATTTGATCTCCATCTTCACTTGTCGCTTGAACCTAGCAATTAAAATACTTAACAAAACTTAATATTTCAACGTAGTGTATAATATAATCTAAATTGCATATGTGGTATGGTCAGTGAAAGTTGAAGAGGCGAAAATATAAAAGATTCAAGTATTATTTAAATTTAATTTTGCTCAAAAAGTTTAACTGTGACTAATTAAAATTTTATTTTACACCATTACTAACAAATCTTTTCAATTCCAATATTTTCCCAATACTCATATCTCTTAATGAATCATTTAATTTGATTTACTTTTCAGTGTTGTTAGCCTTTTAATGTTCTTAAAACCTCCAGATTTCATTGCATTTGAAAGTTATTATCTAAATATTTAAAAATAGAAAAGTTCATTTGAAAGTGAATATATAAATAATAA
This sequence comes from Campanula takesimana, assembly GCA_026119855.1. NCBI lineage: Eukaryota > Viridiplantae > Streptophyta > Magnoliopsida > Asterales > Campanulaceae > Campanula > Campanula takesimana. The sequence continues at coordinate 485,134 of JAOWBW010001184.1, read as the reverse complement.
AATTAAATAATAAATATAACCATAAGTACTATTCATAAACAGGCAATTGAGTCTCCACTTTTTAGTTCTTTGTTAAACATAACTAATTAGACAATAATCACAAATATAAAAATATTTTAAAAGCTATGGAAAATAAAAACATAAGCTAAATGTAAAAAATAAAATAAGTAAAAAAAGTAAATAGTATACGAAATAAAAACTTAATTAAAAGAACAACAGTAGAAAAGGAACATTCATAATCTTGATGAAAATAGAAAAAATTTGTCACAAAATAAAACATACTGTATGCACTTTTTCATAATATCATTATACAAAAATAAAAAAATTATCATAATAAAAATAGGAAAATTTAAAATTTTAATTTTAATTATAATAAAAATAAAAATAAAAATATTAATATTTTTTCACAAATTTAATCAAAATAGACAACAAAAGGAAAATAAATAATGTAATTAAAATTAATATCAACACAAAAATCATAAGCAAATCATAATGTAAAAATAAATATCAAAAAATTAAAATTAAATTCAAAAGACGTAAGAAAAATAAAAACAAAATAAAAAAATAAGAAATATCATATCTTAATCAAAGGAAAAACAATGGAAAAGAAGTATTCAAATATAAAAAATTGGCTAAAATAAATTAACAAAAAAAATTGTAAATTTACTATCAAAAAACAAAAACTCAAACTAAAATCAATATTAAAAATATACATATACAAATTTAGAAATAAATAGAAATAAAAAATCAAATCCTAATCAAAATAAATAAAAACAATGGAAAACAATTCACAAACGCAATCAAAATACATAAAAATAACAAACGAAATGTTCAAAAATACATAACCAAGAAAAGTAATATAAAAAACACAATCAAATAAAATTGTACATTGAAATACGTAAATTCAAATTTAATTAAAAAAAGAAAACAGTAACAAAAGTAATCAAAATAAACCAAAAAATTGATAATAAAATCAAATCAAAAATAAAAACAGGCAAGATAAAATAAAGAGTAAAACTAAAATCAATATCAAATTTAAAAACATAAACAAAGAAAAAATAAATAACTAAAAAGTATATATACATATATATCTAAAAAATCAAATCTTAATCAAAACTAAAAATAATAATTAAGAGAAAATTTATAATTTGTATCAAGGTGTAATACGACAAAAAGAAATGAAAAACAAAAGAGAAGTAAATGAAATCGAATTATAAAAACCAAATTTAAAGAGAATGGAAAATAATTCAAAATGAAATATTATGATGAAAAGAATGATTAGTGTTAACTTACTTGGAACTGGATCTTTCTTGCAGCTTGATTGGCAATGGCATATAAGCCAAAATATCATGTCTCCTAACCTATTTGAGAGAAACACACAATTGTGTAAGGGAAAAAAAAAGATACGTGAGAGATAGAGAGATGGAAAGGGAGGAGGTTGTGTGAGCATTTGAGAATTGTGTTTATTTTACTAATGGGTCTTATTGTGTGACTTTTCAATTATTGGGCTCTAATGCTTCCACTTCTCAAATTTTAAAATGAAGGCTTTCAAAGGTGTTACCAAGTATATTGCAAATGTATGTTATTCTTCTTATATCAGTTGGTATATATTAATTCACATAATCATAGAACTACATATATAGTAATACATCATAAGTAAGTTCAATAGTCCTATATTAAAAGTAAATAATTATCTACAATGATTATTTAACTATTCATTTTCCTATTGAATAAGGTTTAATGACATGTACTTATTCTTATTACATTTATAAGTATCATTGTAATAGTTACAACATGCATAAGTACAATGCATGTTCACATTATCTTTATGACTATAACTACTTGTACATATGAATAGATACTTTCTCATTATGACTATACATCTTACATATTCTTGGTATATTTGAATAGATACTTTCTCATTATGACTATACATCTTACATATTCTTGGTACATATGAATAGATACTTTTTCATTATGACTATACATCTTACATAGTACTCATACCCATACCCATACCTAATCATATAACCTAGAAATTATGTCTAAGCAGAAAACGAAAGATTCAAACATTAATACTCGGATGATGAGATGGCACACTAAGAAGCAAGATTCACCAAAAATTATGTGAGGTGTCATGCCCATAGGCATTTTCACCAACTTTAATATACTACAAGTATGGATTTTCAGCCGACACCTCATAGTCAACAAGCCCAAAAAAAAAAAGACCCAACCATTGTTTCCCCTAATCCTAAATGCATAATGATTTATTTTTTAAATAAATAAAAAGAAAACGTAATCAATTTACAGCCACCAACGCAAAACCGAAAAGGTTAAAAAAAAAAAATGCGAAGAGGGACAACACAGGAAATAAAAATTGTGAGTAGAGAGGCGAACAACTTCATCTCCATGAATCGTCATCCTCTCGTTAATCTCAGTTCCAAATGGTCCGTTTTTTGTCTCTTTTTTTGTACTATCTTTTTTCATCAAAATTTTATGTTGTCCATATATGATTTGATTTGACAATAATTATCTATTGAGGCAAGTATAGTTGATAAAATTAATTATTCAACTTTAATTTATGATTTTCTTCTAACTAGAAAGAAGCTTTTATGTATTATTGTAAAAAAAAAAAAAATTATCGTACGTTTATTTGAAATTAAACATTCATATCATATATGGACTTAATTTCGGATTTACAAAACCTTCAGGTTGTGTCATATAAACATCCTCAAGTCAGTTTCCGTTAAGGAACACTGATTTGACATCCATTTTTCATATCTCATAGCCAAAATATGCGTCTATGGCAAGTAAAATTCTTATAGACTTGATCATTGCTACGGGCGAAAAGGTTTCATTATAGTAAATACCATGAATCTGCCTATAGTCTTTCGCTACAAGTCTAGCTTTATAAGTATGCATCTTTCCATCCATGTCAATTTTCTTTTTGAAAACTCACTTGCATCCTATGGTTTTTACACCTTCGGGTGCATCAATCAAGCTCCAAACTTGATTATCATATATGGACTTAATTTCGGATTCCATAACTCCAAGCCATGTATCTGAATCAGGAGCGGACATCGCTTCTTGATTGGAAGTAGGTTCGTCATCAACTATGACTTCCACTTCATTGCTATCCGTCATGAGAAATCCATATCTCTCAAGTTCAGATCGCACCCAACTAGTTTTGCTAGGGACTTGAGTATTTTGATTAGGTTCCACAACTCCTTGTGAAATTTAACCAGATCCAACTATCGGTTCCATGCTATTTTCGGGTTCTTGAACCTCTTCAAGACTAATTTTACTCCCACTAGTTCTTTTAGAGAGAAACTCTTTCTCTAGAAAAGCACCATCTCGTGCAACAAACACTTTATTGTCTGTGCGATTGTAAAAGTAGTATCATTTAGTTTCATTAGGATATCCCACGAAAATACATTTATTAGACTTGTGTGCGAGTTTGTCAGAGATAAGCCTCTTGACATATGCCTCGCAAACCCAAATCTTCATAAAGGAATGATTAGGCTTCTTTCCTTTCCACATCTCATATGGTGTCTTTGGAACAGATTTTGTTGGAACATTATTTAGTGTAAGAGCAGCAGTTTCTAGTGCATGTCCCCAAAAGGATAAAGGAAGATTAACTTGACTCATCATGGAGCGGACCATATCCAATAAAGTCCTATTTCTCCGCTCAGACACACCATTCCATGTGGTGTTTCAGGTGGAGTTAATTGTGAAACAATTCCACAATCTTTAAGATGATTGTCAAATTCTTGGCTTAAATATTCTCCACCACAATCAGATCGAAGTGCTTTAATAGTTTTGCCAAGTTGATTCTGTACTTCATTTTGAAATATTCTAAATATCTCAAAAGATTCACTTTTATGTTTCATTAAGTAGACATAGCCATATCTACTAAAATCATCAGTGAATGTTATAAAGTATTGATATCCTCCCTAGCACTGCTGCTCATTGGTCCACACACACCAATATGTATGAGTCCCAATAAGTCACTAGCCCTTTCACTACTCTTAGTAAAAGGTGTCTTTGTCATCTTTCCAAGTAAACAAGACTCACAAGTTTCATACGATTCAAAATCATGTGAATCTAAAAGTGCGTCCCCATGGAGTTTTGAGATACACTTCTCATTAATATGACCAAGATGGCAATGCCACAAATAAGTATGATTTACATCATTAGGTTTGGACTTCTTATTTACATTATAGATATTCTCATTATTTCCATTATCAACATCAAGAACATAAAGGTCATTAAATGAACATGCAGTACAATAAAGCATATCATTTAAATAAATAGAAAACTTCTTATTTTTAATAAGAAAACTATAACCTTCATTATCCAAACAAGAAACTGAAATAATATTTCTACTCAAATCCGGAACATAATAACAATTGTTCAAAACAAGAATTAATCCGCTAGGTAAAATGACATCATATGTTTCTACGGCTAATGCAGCAACTCTTGCTCCATTCCCCACGCGTAGGTCCACCTCTCCATCTTTGAGTAGCCTCCTATTCCTTAGTGCCTGCACATTTAAACAAATGTGAGATCCACATCCGGTATCTAATACCCAGGAACTAGAAGTAGAAAGTAGAATATCTATAACATAGATACCTGAAGTAGAAGCAGTCCCACTGCCCTTCTTCTTCTTTAACTCTTCCTTGTAAACCTTGTAATTGCGTTTCCAATGATCAATCTCATTGCAGTGGAAATAATGAGAATATCTCCGCCTCACTTTTTGACTTGGCATCATCACAACATTTAGATAATTCCAACAAAGCTGATATTAATTTGGGCTTGAAATCTAACAGCTTTTACACTTTTTATTCGACTTTCCCATTGAGTATTACACAAAAATTTCAAAGTTAAACTCGGAATATTATCTAGTAAAATTTTCCATCTTTTAGTCAAACACGAAAGTAACGTGTATATATCATTTGCACAATTCCAAAAAATGAAATAGCTTTATCACAGGAATTTTCCATATCACTAAGAGTAAAATTAAGAATATGACAAGCACATGGATATACAACGCTCTTGATTTTTTTTAATGGATTATATATAATTTTATTTTACTTTTGAAAATCGCTTCCTCTTCCGCAAAGGATTCTGAATCCTTTTTAAAAACAGATTATATATCATTTTTTGGAAAGTTATGTGTAGGAGACAAGGAAAAAATATATTGTACACAAATCTACAAAATTAATGGGCCCCCAAGTAGACCTTGTTTTTTAAGAAGCCATGCACCATAATCATTGTTCCAGAATTAAAAAAAAAAAAAAAAAAAAAAAAGACTATTGTTGCATAAAAAAAGATTACAAAAAAAGTATTGGAAAAGTAAAAATAAAATGGACATATAATATATACATGACTATAAAAATAATAGGCCCCCTTACTGCTGAGGGCCCTGGGCGCTGTGGCGGACCTAGAACTTTTACTCAGTGGGTTCACAATTAAAAAAAAAAAAAAAAATAAATAAATAAATCTTAGCGATTACTCTAAAAAAAATTCAATATAAATAGAAAAAGAAAGAGAAATATAACATTTTTTTATGTAATTTGTTATTTTTTTATTTTTTTTATGTAATATGTTATTAACTAGCACAATGAGTATATAGGAACCAAATATGATTAATTTGTTATTAGTATTCTAATTAAACCAATTAAGTAACTTTTAATTAAAATAATATTATGTATGTGTGTGTATTTGGCAATTCAAAGAAGCAATAAATTACATATTTTATTAAAATTGAACATTAATCTCAAAATAAACATGACTAAACATCCATCTTAAAATAAGAATATTATTTAAATCAAATTAGAAATACAATAGTTAAATTTAAATAAAAGATCATTGAAAAAGCAATAAGTACATTTAAATGTAAAAACCAAATTTTGGCCCAAACTAATATTACTTCGAACCCATTCCCTTCCACACGCACTAACATGCTTTAGACCACCTGAAATAGAAAGAATTTTTGTGTAGCTAGTGCACTTTTAATATATATACTCTCAATACAAAATTTTCCTTCTTGCTAACGAAAGTTGAGCAGGTGCACGTGCACCCCTCATTATACTGTAGGTCCGCCCATGCCTGGGCGGGGTGCCTACCGGGTACCCTGCCCCACCCTTGAGCCGACCCCGCCGGGGAACACCCTCTTGTGCGCGAGGATAACTCCGGTAAATGTGAAGAAAAAAAAATTAACAGTGACTAAGGTTTAAAGTCAAAAGTTCAGTAACCGTAAATGAGTAGCCTAAGTCGTTTATTTATTTTATACTCCCTCCGTCCCATTTGAAGCTTCACATTTTACTCAAATGGGTGTCCCATTAAAAACTTCACTCTTTCCTAAAATAGTAAAAAATATAGGTCCCACTTGTCATACCCACTCACTTCTTCCTCTCACATACTTCAATTATGGGACCCACTTGTCATACCCACTAACTTTCCCCTCTCACATATTTAAATTGTAGGCCCCACTTGTCATACTCACTAACATTCTCCCTCTCACAACCTTTCTTACACTCAACACTTTCCATAATTTGCGTGTCATCACCAAAATGGTGAAGTTTCAAATGGGACGGAGGGAGTACTCCGTAGTTTGAATGGATTAAGCTAAGATCATTAGTAAATTTAGGAGAGAATCTCGCGAGTGTGAGTGATCGTCCCTTATACTCCCTCCGTCCCACTAGAATTAGGACAAATTTCTATTTTGGATGTCTCATTCGAATTTGGACAACCCAAAAATAGAAGTGTTTTATTAATGAGACCCACATTCACACTCATAACAACTTTCCACTCATTATTCTCTACCCCAATTTCTCTCTCCTACTTCACTTTTCATACTCACAACACCTACTCTACTAACACTTTTTTTTTTAAATCCTCGTACCCAACCCAAAAATCCTAATTCGGGTGGGACGGAGGGAGTATACGTTATATTTGAATAACTTAACTATAATATTTGTCTATAAAACAATTGAACTTTTTTTAATATTTCTGGTTTCCATCACCTCTAGGATTGTTGTTGACTGAAAATAAAATATACTCCATCTATCCCCTATTAAAGTTTTTGCTTTTCTTTTTAATTGTCCCATACATACTAAGGTTCTTAGTTGCTTTATTATCTAAATTGGACCATGGGACCCACTTGTCATTCTCACAACAAAAACTCCCTACCCACTTTACTGTGCTTAGTTTTTCATACTCACAACATTTATTTTTTCTTAATCTCCGTGTAAAGTCAAACTAAGAACCTTTAGGGCTGGCATGGTTGGTATACCGACTGTTTTTTACATGTACCGTGTACCAACAAAGTTTAAGTTGGTACACTAAAATAAGTGCCGGTACCAACCGTTAAAGTCGGTATACCAACTTAATTGGTACGGTTGGTATTGTTTGGTACGGTTGGTACTAAGCTCCTACCATACATAAATTGTCACGAAAAACTAAAAAGCCCAAACATTAATCAAATATTTTCTTCTGTCTTATAGATAAACAAAGATGTTGGCTAAGAATAAAGTGTGAATGTCTAATGGAAGTTAACTGAATGGAGATAACTAAAAGGATATAACCATGCACATACAAAATCTGGCGCTACCACATAATGAAGTCAGGGTCAAGATTGAGTTGAGTTGATTTAGTTATTAGGTTCAAGATCAAGTTGGGTTCATTTCTTTCATGCTATGGCGCTGATTGACATATAAACCTTATTATGACCTAATGCTACAAGTTAATAGAAGTTTAAAACCAAATCGAGATTCAGATACCTGATTACTTAAAGAAGATAGGGTTTTTTGGTATTGCAATTTAGAGCAAATTCAATAACTACGAGAGAGTGGGAGAGCGAGACGGAGGTACGTACCTAGCCACCGGTGTGAGAGTATATTAGTATGCCATTGCATGATCTCAGGGTTTTTATTGAAGGAAGGTCCAAAGAACACCAATGATCAGCACAGAACAAAAAAGAAAAGAAACAAAAAAAAAAAAGAAAAAAAAAAGCAGAAAGAATAAAACATCAGTTTAATTAACCCAAGGCATGATCATTCAACTGTAACATAGGACCATAACCTAGACCATCGACCATGGACCATGTAATATCTTCAACTCCCACATCAATATCCAACCCTAAAGCATCCCACACAGCATTCGATCCATCAACAATATTGTTCTTACAAGGAGGTTGAAAAGCATGTTCTTCATCACACCCTTGCTTCGAGTCGCACTCGTCCACAACCTTAGCAGTCGTGCTTCTCCCGTTACGCGTGGACGTAATCCTTATCATCCGCCCACATCGGTTTCCATGATTGTACCACCCTGTCGATAGTGCAACGACACGTTCGGTACTTTCATGGAACCTCTCATCACACTCGGATGGGGCCCCTCCGTCCCCGCCTTCACTAAAGTCATTGTTCGTGAGTTTAGCTGACGTGGATGACGTGACAGGTGGCGAGCAGGTAAAGGTGGGGTAAGAAACCCCGTCACACTCGAGGCTACCGCTCGAGGTGCATTTACTAGAAGGGGAAGGGGGCGGAGGAGAGCGTCTTCTGGGAGGAGGAGGGGTAGAGCATATATGAGTTCCGATATCAGGGTCGTCGTTACATTTACGGTTGATGCAAATGAGCTGACCGGCGCAATCATTCAAGTCAATGCATGGACCGTTGCAAGAAGAAATTGCAGTTCCTAGGGTAGGAAGAGTTAAAATGTTGAACAAAATATAAAGAGATAGTATTATGATATTGGCCATTGGGAAGAATGGTGAAAGTGTTTGTAAATGCTCATGGTATATATGGAGCAGAAACAGACTGATGTCAGCTGCCATCATTTTTATGTTCCAATTCCGTGAGACGGGTTTTGTTAAAAGAGTAAATTATTGGTTTGTTCCTATGGGCGGAGCGGGACAAGCTTATTTCCGCTCTCGTCAAGATTCGTCTGACACAAGACTTCCTCATAAAATTAAAGTCTTCACCTCAGAAATACCTTGATGACTTGAAAAAGGGTGGATCGCGATTTAGGTTGCAACGTACCTTTCGAACAATAATCATATTTGGCTTAATTGGTGGTACAAAGTGCTGACTGAGTCCTATATATTCTTATGTTTTAAAATAATGTTCTCACTGTTTTATTGCTAATTTAAATAAATTTTGAGCAATAATTTAAATTAATTTAATTATTTTAATGAAAATTTAATTTTTAATTAATACATCATTTTAAATATTATTAATAATATTTTTATTGTTATTAATATAAGTAAACTAATTAAAAATAAATTATTTTTCGAAAGTACGTCAATTTAGTACTCCCTCTGCCCTTAAATGAGTGTCCATTTTCAAGAAATCTTTGTCCCTAAACAAGTGTCTTTTTTTAACATAACTTTCACCCTAATTTTTTTTTTTTTTTTTTTCGAAGGAGTAATAGAAAATGAGAACAGACAGGGTGAGTATGGGTTACCGATTGAAGGAGTTTGATGTTGTTTGAAGGAGTTTGATGTTGTTTGGGTATTTATATTCTAATGGTAATTTCGCAGTTCCCACCAGTGCTAAAGTCGTCGGTAGTATTTGATTGATTGCACATCTCAACAACGATCAGACGTCATAAAATAGTTTGTTTTTTTAAAAAAATTTAAAGTCAATGATGTATAAAATATGCATGATATTGCAATTATATACTCCCTATATTCCATTTGAAGCTTTACCTTTAACTCAAATATGTGTCCCGTTAAAAGCTTCATCATTTCTTAAAATGGTAAAAAATGTAGGCTCAACTTATCATACCCACTCACTTCTTCCTCTCACATACATAAATTTTGGGCCCCCTTGTCATACCCACTAACTTTCCCCTCTCACATATTTAAATTGTAGGCCCCACTTGTCATACCCACTAACTCCTTCCTTCTCACAACCATTCTTACACTCACCACTTTCCTTAATTTGTGTGTCATTTATAAAATGGTGAAACTTCAAATGGGACGGAGAGTGTAATGATGTTTGGACAACAAAAGTTTAGAGAGTACTTTATTTATTTATTTTTCGAAACAACGACTTCAATTCCATTAATAATATAAGAACAGAGACGGCACTCCACAATGACTAGAGGCTCACCCCAAATATTCATAAGAGATCCATTTCTTAACATACAAGAAAGACAATTTCGATTTAAATCTTTAAACATACGGATTCTACTCCAAGTAAAACTTGGAAGCTGCCTCAAGTCGGCATTTAAGAAATCCCCCGTTGGATAATATTTGGCGTTGTACTTGACACGGAGAATCCGGGTTGGCGAAGAATCGTCCACAGAATGTCAAATAATAAATGCAAAATCCACGGCTCTTAACTACGGAGAAAAATCCAACGGCTCTCACAAAGGAGAGAAATCAACTGCTCTCACAAAGGAGAGGATTTATTAACACCAAATTTAAGAAACAAACAAACAAAATCTGAAAATTAATCCCCAATTTTGCATTTATTAATTGACAAAATATTAAATAATAAATGCAAAATCTAGGATATTATTGATTAATCAAATCAAAACAAGAAAAATTAAATGGAATCAAGGAAGAAGGAATACTTGGATTGAATAAAAGAGGAAGAGTTTGGTTGGAATCAATAAAGTTTTGAAGAAGAAGATGAGAAAAACTAACTCCAGAGAGAGAGAAGACGGTTTACTGTATCTCAGACACTTCTAGAGAGTACTGTATCAATGTTATTTAGATAACACTCTTTTTGTCCCAAAAATGTAGTCTCATTTTGATTTTTTATGGTCAACAAAAATGAATTTTGACCAAATATTGGTGACGATCTAATCATTATAGTGAAATTTTAAAATTTGTGATTGATAAATCATTAAGTGATTTATCAATAACAATTTTTAAAATTTCATTGTGATCATTAAATTGACACCAATGTTTGGTCAAACTTTATTTTTGTTGACCATAAAAAGTCAAAACGAGACTATCTTTCTGTGACAAAAGGAGTATAGAACATTTATCCTTTTTCATTTTAATTTATAGTGAAAATAAATATCCAAACAATTTTAAACTTTGCTGATAAAGAGTAAATTTTAATATATGGGAAAACTCCGTTTCAGTCCATTGTATTTTGGGGAGTGTTTCACTTTTACCATCGAACTTATTTTTTTCATTTTTACCATCGTACTAGAAAAAATGGTGTCCTTTTAGACCCAAAATTTAACGCCGTTATTTTTATTAACAGAAAAACTATAAACACTAATATTAGGATTTAGGAGGGTTAGACGAAGTCAATCATACATGTTAGAGAAGAAGTAATATGAAGACTCAATTTTATTATGAACAATAGATTACATATTTATAGGGTTACATAGAAAGTTCTAGATCTAGTCTAGCTTGTTGTACAAGAAACAATCTCCTAATGATATATACAATATCTAGGTTAATATCTAAAAGATATTTACAAAATATACTTAGGAATATATAATATTCCTTATACGCTCCCGCAAGATGGACGATCCTTGGATAAGTCCAATCTTGGAAAGTCATGAGGTGAACCGGGTGTGATGAAGCAGTTGAGGTGGATGAGTTCCCGGATGCGTGTGATGTTGTCGTGATGAGTTTGGCAAAGGTTGAAGCACGTGGTGTCACCTTGGTCGTCACCATTGTAGGGGTTGTACCCCTCACGTGTGAGAAGAGTTGGTCTTCACAAAGACCGGGTTTGTTGTGGTACCTTTGGAGTTTTTACGTCAGAAAGACGATTGTTTCGTGGAGAGCTAGCTGAGGTTTGGGCGGCAGGAGGGTTTGCCGAAGGTAAGATGGTGGTGGGGTTGTGCGGCAGGAGGGTTTGCCAAAGGTGAGGGGGTGGGTGGCAGAGAGGGCAGTTGATGAGGACATCGGCAATTGGGTGGTGCCAAGGGTGGGGCGGCAGTAAGGTTTTGCGATAGGTTGTGCGGTAGGGGAGGCGGTAGGTTGTTCGGTAGGCAGTGGGGTAGGGGATATGATAGGGTGTGCGGTAGAGGATGAGGTTGTGAGTGCGGTAGAGGAAAGGGTGTCGTAATTGGGTTGTACCGAGGGTGGGACAGCAGTTAGGGTTTTTGCCTGAAAAGAACGGGTTGTAGAGGTTGTTCGGACGGGTATTGAAGAGGGTCCGGGAGGGCTGGTTAGGGGGTCCGGGTGGGTTTTGATGAGGGTCCGATCGGGTGTATGGTAAGGGTTTGGGCGGGTTGTGTAGGTGATCCGGACGGGCAGCTAGGGGAGTCCGGGCGGGCTGTTTAGGGGGTTGTCTGGAAGGGATTGATGAAGGAGGGGGATGAGGTGTTCGGGCAGCTTAGGGTTTTAGCCGGAGTTGTGGGGGAGGGGGTAAGTTGGGGTGTAGATCGTTCTGTTTGAGGAGGGGGTGCAGCTGTGGGTGTAGACGGAGCGGGTGAGATGGAGGGGGGTGGATGGTGTAGGAAAGTTGGGGTGTAGGTCTGTCAAGGCGAGTAGGGTTGCCTCTAGGGTTTCAGCAAAGAGGGGTTGCCGAGGGTGTGTGATGGGTGAGAAGAGGATGGCGTGGGGGAGGGGCTAGGGACGGGGTGGCTTGACTAGGGTTTTACCAAGTGGTGTTTGAAGGACGGAGGAGGTGGTGTTTTGAGGGAGGCGGCTGTGGGTTGGCCGCTAGGGTTTTGAGAGGTTTTGAGAGAATGAAAACAAAAAAATAGAGAAGGGTTTCGACTAGTAAGGGGGATTAGCCGAGGGTGGTGTATTGTGGTGGGTTGTCGTGGTGGAGCGGAGGTGAGAGGTGAGGTTATGTTTAGGTGAGGCTAGGAGGGTTTGCCTCTAGGGTTTCGACAAGGAGTGTGTTTGTAGTAAACATGAACAGTGAAAAGGGGGAAGAATCCCGTATGTCATGTTGTGTCAGCGCAGCAGTTTTGAAAAGGCGATTCCCGCTTCGTTTGTGGTCCGATCGGGGTGATTTTTTCGCCTGGGTTTTGCTAAGAGATAGGGCTTCGATTATACTGGTGTCGATCTGAGTTTCTAGGTCTCTCGGCAGGTGGTTTTCTGGGTTAATTTGCTGCAGTTTCTGAGTTTTTGTTTGGGCAGTTTTGGTGGGGTTTCTGTGTGGTGGAGGAGAGGTGGTTTTGAAGGTTTTGTGGATATGTTGGTGGAGGGGTGGTGTGTGGCGTGAAGTGGTGATAGGGTGAGGCGGCTAGGGTTTTTCGCAAGAGGTTGGGTTCGGCAAGGGTGTTGGTGAGAGGTTATGGGTGAACTTTTGAAGGTGGTGGCGGAAGTATATGTTGGAGAAGGTGGGTGATGGTGGAGATATTGGGTAGGGCGGCTAGGGTTTGCCGCTAGGGTTTTATAGGTGGGCAGCGGAAGATGATGGGGTGGAGCGGCTAGGGTTTTGACGCGGGTTTTGGTGGAGAAGTCCTTCTATGGATCTTTTTGCTCTGATACCATATTAGGATTTAGGAGGGTTAGACGAAGTCAATCATACATGTTAGAGAAGAAGTAATATGAAGACTCAATTTTATTATGAACAATAGATTACATATTTATAGGGTTACATAGAAAGTTCTAGATCTAGTCTAGCTTGTTGTACAAGAAACAATCTCCTAATGATATATACAATATCTAGGTTAATATCTAAAAGATATTTACAAAATATACTTAGGAATATATAATATTCCTTATAACTAACACTCATTATATATTTAACAAATAAAGTCACGAAATTCAGTCAAATAGTAAGAATATAGTTAAATGGGGAAAATAGAAAACTTAAAACCCCAAATTTTATTATTAACCCTACCCCTTCCATATCATCTCTCCTTCCCCCATTAGCTCCCCCAACCTTTCCCCATTCTTCGCTCGCTCATCCTTTCTTACCCTCCAGCTTCTCGCCACTAGCATAGTCTCCATCGCACCCCATCATCTCCCTCGTCGATTGCAAATTGAAATCGGGTTGTTCCTCCCCTCTTTCTCCTCTTCTCATTTTGGGTCGTTCCTATAGACTTATCGATTGCAAATTGAAATCTGGTTGTCCCTCTTCTTCGTGTTTCTGGTGGTGGTGATGACTATATTCGTCTAATTATTTATCAGAATTGAAAAATGGTGGTCTTATGGGAATCAATGAAGAGTACATCCAAGGCACAATAGCTTTGGAACAGATTTTGTTGGAACATTATTTAGTGTAAGAGCAGCAGTTTCTAGTGCATGTCCCCAAAAGGATAAAGGAAGATTAACTTGACTCATCATGGAGCGGACCATATCCAATAAAGTCCTATTTCTCCGCTCAGACACACCATTCCATTGTGGTGTTCCAGGTGGAGTTAATTGTGAAACAATTCCACAATCTTTAAGATGATTGTCAAATTCTTGGCTTAAATATTCTCCACCACGATCAGATCGAAGTGCTTTAATAGTTTTGCCAAGTTGATTCTGTACTTCATTTTGAAATATTCTAAATATCTCAAAAGATTCACTTTTATGTTTCATTAAGTAGACATAGCCATATCTACTAAAATCATCAGTGAATGTTATAAAGTATTGATATCCTCCCTAGCACTGCTGCTCATTGGTCCACACACACCAATATGTATGAGTCCCAATAAGTCACTAGCCCTTTCACTACTCTTAGTAAAAGGTGTCTTTGTCATCTTTCCAAGTAAACAAGACTCACAAGTTTCATACGATTCAAAATCATGTGAATCTAAAAGTGCGTCCCCATGGAGTTTTGAGATACACTTCTCATTAATATGACCAAGACGGCAATGCCACAAATAAGTATGATTTACATCATTAGGTTTGGACTTCTTATTTACATTATAGATATTCTCATTATTTCCATTATCAACATCAAGAACATAAAGGTCATTAAATGAACATGCAGTACAATAAAGCATATCATTTAAATAAATAGAAAACTTCTTATTTTTAATAAGAAAACTATAACCTTCATTATCCAAACAAGAAACTGAAATAATATTTCTACTCAAATCCGGAACGTAATAACAATTGTTCAAAACAAGAATTAATCCGCTAGGTAAAATGACATCATATGTTTCTACGGCTAATGCAGCAACTCTTGCTCCATTCCCCACGCGTAGGTCCACCTCTCCATCTTTGAGTAGCCTCCTATTCCTTAGTGCCTGCACATTTAAACAAATGTGAGATCCACATCCGGTATCTAATACCCAGGAACTAGAAGTAGAAAGTAGAATATCTATAACATAGATACCTGAAGTAGAAGCAGTCCCACTGCCCTTCTTCTTCTTTAACTCTTCCTTGTAAACCTTGTAATTGCGTTTCCAATGATCAATCTCATTGCAGTGGAAATAATGAGAATATCTCCGCCTCACTTTTTGACTTGGCATCATCACAACATTTAGATAATTCCAACAAAGCTGATCTTAATTTGGGCTTGAAATCTAACAGCTTTTACACTTTTTATTCGACTTTCCCATTGAGTATTACACAAAAATTTCAAAGTTAAACTCGGAATATTATCTAGTAAAATTTTCCATCTTTTAGTCAAACACGAAAGTAACGTGTATATATCATTTGCACAATTCCAAAAAATGAAATAGCTTTATCACAGGAATTTTCCATATCACTAAGAGTAAAATTAAGAATATGACAAGCACATGGATATACAACGCTCTTGATTTTTTTTAATGGATTATATATAATTTTATTTTACTTTTGAAAATCGCTTCCTCTTCCGCAAAGGATTCTGAATCCTTTTTAAAAACAGATTATATATCATTTTTTGGAAAGTTATGTGTAGGAGACAAGGAAAAAATATATTGTACACAAATCTACAAAATTAATGGGCCCCCAAGTAGACCTTGTTTTTTAAGAAGCCATGCACCATACTCATTGTTCCAGAATTAAAAAAAAAAAAAAAAAAAAAAAAAAAAGACTATTGTTGCATAAAAAAAGATTACAAAAAAAGTATTGGAAAAGTAAAAATAAAATGGACATATAATATATACATGACTATAAAAATAATAGGCCCCCTTACTGCTGAGGGCCCTGGGCGCTGTGGCGGACCTAGAACTTTTACTCAGTGGGTTCACAATTACACAAAAAAAAAAAAAAAAAAAATAAATAAATAAATCTTAGCGATTACTCTAAAAAAAATTCAATATAAATAGAAAAAGAAAGAGAAATATAACATTTTTTTATGTAATTTGTTATTTTTTTATTTTTTTTATGTAATATGTTATTAACTAGCACAATGAGTATATAGGAACCAAATATGATTAATTTGTTATTAGTTTTCTAATTAAACCAATTAAGTAACTTTTAATTAAAATAATATTATGTATGTGTGTGTATTTGGCAATTCAAAGAAGCAATAAATTACATATTTTATTAAAATTGAACATTAATCTCAAAATAAACATGACTAAACATCCATCTTAAAATAAGAATATTATTTAAATCAAATTAGAAATACAATAGTTAAATTTAAATAAAAGATCATTGAAAAAGCAATAAGTACATTTAAATGTAAAAACCAAATTTTGGCCCAAACTAATATTACTTCGAACCCATTCCCTTCCACACGCACTAACATGCTTTAGACCACCTGAAATAGAAAGAATTTTTGTGTAGCTAGTGCACTTTTAATATATATACTCTCAATACAAAATTTTCCTTCTTGCTAACGAAAGTTGAGCAGGTGCACGTGCACCCCTCATTATACTGTAGGTCCGCCCATGCCTGGGCGGGGTGCCTACCGGGTACCCTGCCCCACCCTTGAGCCGACCCCGCCGGGGAACACCCTCCTGTGCGCGAGGATAACTCCGGTAAATGTGAAGAAAAAAAAATTAATAGTGACTAAGGTTTAAAGTCAAAAGTTCAGTAACCGTAAATGAGTAGCCTAAGTCGTTTATTTATTTTATACTCCCTCCGTCCCATTTGAAGCTTCACATTTTACTCAAATGGGTGTCCCATTAAAAGCTTCACTCTTTCCTAAAATAGTAAAAAATATAGGTCCCACTTGTCATACCCACTCACTTCTTCCTCTCACATACTTCAATTATGGGACCCACTTGTCATACCCACTAACTTTCCCCTCTCACATATTTAAATTGTAGGCCCCACTTGTCATACTCACTAACATTCTCCCTCTCACAACCTTTCTTACACTCAACACTTTCCATAATTTGCGTGTCATCACCAAAATGGTGAAGTTTCAAATGGGACGGAGGGAGTACTCCGTAGTTTGAATGGATTAAGCTACGATCATTAGTAAATTTAGGAGAGAATCTCGCGAGTGTGAGTGATCGTCCCTTATACTCCCTCCGTCCCACTAGAATTAGGACAAATTTCTATTTTGGATGTCTCATTCGAATTAGGACAACCCAAAAATAGAAGTGTTTTATTAATGAGACCCACATTCACACTCATAACAACTTTCCACTCATTATTCTCTACCCCAATTTCTCTCTCCTACTTCACTTTTCATACTCACAACACCTACTCTACTAACACTTTTTTTTTTTAAATCCTCGTACCCAACCCAAAAATCCTAATTCGGGTGGGACGGAGGGAGTATACGTTATATTTGAATAACTTAACTATAATATTTGTCTATAAAACAATTGAACTTTTTTTAATATTTCTGGTTTCCATCACCTCTAGGATTGTTGTTGACTGAAAATAAAATATACTCCATCTATCCCCTATTAAAGTTTTTGCTTTTCTTTTTAATTGTCCCATACATACTAAGGTTCTTAGTTGCTTTATTATCTAAATTGGACCATGGGACCCACTTGTCATTCTCACAACAAAAACTCCCTACCCACTTTACTGTGCTTAGTTTTTCATACTCACAACATTTATTTTTTCTTAATCTCCGTGTAAAGTCAAACTAAGAACCTTTAGGGCTGGCATGGTTGGTATACCGACTGTTTTTTACATGTACCGTGTACCAACAAAGTTTAAGTTGGTACACTAAAATAAGTGCCGGTACCAACCGTTAAAGTCGGTATACCAACTTAATTGGTACGGTTGGTATTGTTTGGTACGGTTGGTACTAAGCTCCTACCATACATAAATTGTCACGAAAAACTAAAAAGCCCAAACATTAATCAAATATTTTCTTCTGTCTTATAGATAAACAAAGATGTTGGCTAAGAATAAAGTGTGAATGTCTAATGGAAGTTAACTGAATGGAGATAACTAAAAGGATATAACCATGCACATACAAAATCTGGCGCTACCACATAATGAAGTCAGGGTCAAGATTGAGTTGAGTTGATTTAGTTATTAGGTTCAAGATCAAGTTGGGTTCATTTCTTTCATGCTATGGCGCTGATTGACATATAAACCTTATTATGACCTAATGCTACAAGTTAATAGAAGTTTAAAACCAAATCGAGATTCAGATACCTGATTACTTAAAGAAGATAGGGTTTTTTGGTATTGCAATTTAGAGCAAATTCAATAACTACGAGAGAGTGGGAGAGCGAGACGGAGGTACGTACCTAGCCACCGGTGTGAGAGTATATTAGTATGCCATTGCATGATCTCAGGGTTTTTATTGAAGGAAGGTCCAAAGAACACCAATGATCAGCACAGAACAAAAAAGAAAAGAAACAAAAAAAAAAAGAAAAAAAAAAGCAGAAAGAATAAAACATCAGTTTAATTAACCCAAGGCATGATCATTCAACTGTAACATAGGACCATAACCTAGACCATCGACCATGGACCATGTAATATCTTCAACTCCCACATCAATATCCAACCCTAAAGCATCCCACACAGCATTCGATCCATCAACAATATTGTTCTTACAAGGAGGTTGAAAAGCATGTTCTTCATCACACCCTTGCTTCGAGTCGCACTCGTCCACAACCTTAGCAGTCGTGCTTCTCCCGTTACGCGTGGACGTAATCCTTATCATCCGCCCACATCGGTTTCCATGATTGTACCACCCTGTCGATAGTGCAACGACACGTTCGGTACTTTCATGGAACCTCTCATCACACTCGGATGGGGCCCCTCCGTCCCCGCCTTCACTAAAGTCATTGTTCGTGAGTTTAGCTGACGTGGATGACGTGACAGGTGGCGAGCAGGTAAAGGTGGGGTAAGAAACCCCGTCACACTCGAGGCTACCGCTCGAGGTGCATTTACTAGAAGGGGAAGGGGGCGGAGGAGAGCGTCTTCTGGGAGGAGGAGGGGTAGAGCATATATGAGTTCCGATATCAGGGTCGTCGTTACATTTACGGTTGATGCAAATGAGCTGACCGGCGCAATCATTCAAGTCAATGCATGGACCGTTGCAAGAAGAAATTGCAGTTCCTAGGGTAGGAAGAGTTAAAATGTTGAACAAAATATAAAGAGATAGTATTATGATATTGGCCATTGGGAAGAATGGTGAAAGTGTTTGTAAATGCTCATGGTATATATGGAGCAGAAACAGACTGATGTCAGCTGCCATCATTTTTATGTTCCAATTCCGTGAGACGGGTTTTGTTAAAAGAGTAAATTATTGGTTTGTTCCTATGGGCGGAGCGGGACAAGCTTATTTCCGCTCTCGTCAAGATTCGTCTGACACAAGACTTCCTCATAAAATTAAAGTCTTCACCTCAGAAATACCTTGATGACTTGAAAAAGGGTGGATCGCGATTTAGGTTGCAACGTACCTTTCGAACAATAATCATATTTGGCTTAATTGGTGGTACAAAGTGCTGACTGAGTCCTATATATTCTTATGTTTTAAAATAATGTTCTCACTGTTTTATTGCTAATTTAAATAAATTTTGAGCAATAATTTAAATTAATTTAATTATTTTAATGAAAATTTAATTTTTAATTAATACATCATTTTAAATATTATTAATAATATTTTTATTGTTATTAATATAAGTAAACTAATTAAAAATAAATTATTTTTCGAAAGTACGTCAATTTAGTACTCCCTCTGCCCTTAAATGAGTGTCCATTTTCAAGAAATCTTTGTCCCTAAACAAGTGTCTTTTTTTAACATAACTTTCACCCTAATTTTTTTTTTTTTTTTTTCGAAGGAGTAATAGAAAATGAGAACAGACAGGGTGAGTATGGGTTACCGATTGAAGGAGTTTGATGTTGTTTGAAGGAGTTTGATGTTGTTTGGGTATTTATATTCTAATGGTAATTTCGCAGTTCCCACCAGTGCTAAAGTCGTCGGTAGTATTTGATTGATTGCACATCTCAACAACGATCAGACGTCATAAAATAGTTTGTTTTTTAAAAAAATTTAAAGTCAATGATGTATAAAATATGCATGATATTGCAATTATATACTCCCTATATTCCATTTGAAGCTTTACCTTTAACTCAAATATGTGTCCCGTTAAAAGCTTCATCATTTCTTAAAATGGTAAAAAATGTAGGCTCAACTTATCATACCCACTCACTTCTTCCTCTCACATACATAAATTTTGGGCCCCCTTGTCATACCCACTAACTTTCCCCTCTCACATATTTAAATTGTAGGCCCCACTTGTCATACCCACTAACTCCTTCCTTCTCACAACCATTCTTACACTCACCACTTTCCTTAATTTGTGTGTCATTGATAAAATGGTGAAACTTCAAATGGGACGGAGAGTGTAATGATGTTTGGACAACAAAAGTTTAGAGAGTACTTTATTTATTTATTTTTCGAAACAACGACTTCAATTCCATTAATAATATAAGAACAGAGACGGCACTCCACAATGACTAGAGGCTCACCCCAAATATTCATAAGAGATCCATTTCTTAACATACAAGAAAGACAATTTCGATTTAAATCTTTAAACATACGGATTCTACTCCAAGTAAAACTTGGAAGCTGCCTCAAGTCGGCATTTAAGAAATCCCCCGTTGGATAATATTTGGCGTTGTACTTGACACGAAGAATCCGGGTTGGCGAAGAATCGTCCACAGAATGTCAAATAATAAATGCAAAATCCACGGCTCTTAACTACGGAGAAAAATCCACGGCTCTCACAAAGGAGAGAAACCAACTGCTCTCACAAAGGAGAGGATTTATTAACACCAAATTTAAGAAACAAACAAACAAAATCTGAAAATTAATCCCCAATTTTGCATTTATTAATTGACAAAATATTA
This sequence comes from Campanula takesimana, assembly GCA_026119855.1. Classification (NCBI taxonomy): domain Eukaryota; kingdom Viridiplantae; phylum Streptophyta; class Magnoliopsida; order Asterales; family Campanulaceae; genus Campanula; species Campanula takesimana. Next base: position 464,058 of record JAOWBW010001184.1, on the reverse strand, counting down.
AATAATAAATGCAAAATCTAGGATATTATTGATTAATCAAATCAAAACAAGAAAAATTAAATGGAATCAAGGAAGAAGGAATACTTGGATTGAATAAAAGAGGAAGAGTTTGGTTGGAATCAATAAAGTTTTGAAGAAGAAGATGAGAAAAACTAACTCCAGAGAGAGAGAAGACGGTTTACTGTATCTCAGACACTTCTAGAGAGTACTGTATCAATGTTATTTAGATAACACTCTTTTTGTCCCAAAAATGTAGTCTCATTTTGATTTTTTATGGTCAACAAAAATGAATTTTGACCAAATATTGGTGACGATCTAATCATTATAGTGAAATTTTAAAATTTGTGATTGATAAATCATTAAGTGATTTATCAATAACAATTTTTAAAATTTCATTGTGATCATTAAATTGACACCAATGTTTGGTCAAACTTTATTTTTGTTGACCATAAAAAGTCAAAACGAGACTATCTTTCTGTGACAAAAGGAGTATAGAACATTTATCCTTTTTCATTTTAATTTATAGTGAAAATAAATATCCAAACAATTTTAAACTTTGCTGATAAAGAGTAAATTTTAATATATGGGAAAACTCCGTTTCAGTCCATTGTATTTTGGGGAGTGTTTCACTTTTACCATCGAACTTATTTTTTTCATTTTTACCATCGTACTAGAAAAAATGGTGTCCTTTTAGACCCAAAATTTAACGCCGTTATTTTTATTAACAGAAAAACTATAAACACTAATATTAGGATTTAGGAGGTTTAGACGAAGTCAATCATACATGTTAGAGAAGAAGTAATATGAAGACTCAATTTTATTATGAACAATAGATTACATATTTATAGGGTTACATAGAAAGTTCTAGATCTTGTCTAGCTTGTTGTACAAGAAACAATCTCCTAATGATATATACAATATCTAGGTTAATATCTAAAAGATATTTACAAAATATACTTAGGAATATATAATATTCCTTATACGCTCCCGCAAGATGGACGATCCTTGGATAAGTCCAATCTTGGAAAGTCATGAGGTGAACCGGGTGTGATGAAGCAGTTGAGGTGGATGAGTTCCCGGATGCGTGTGATGTTGTCGTGATGAGTTTGGCAAAGGTTGAAGCACGTGGTGTCACCTTGGTCGTCACCATTGTAGGGGTTGTACCCCTCACGTGTGAGAAGAGTTGGTCTTCACAAAGACCGGGTTTGTTGTGGTACCTTTGGAGTTTTTACGTCAGAAAGACGATTGTTTCGTGGAGAGCTAGCTGAGGTTTGGGCGGCAGGAGGGTTTGCCGAAGGTAAGATGGTGGTGGGGTTGTGCGGCAGGAGGGTTTGCCAAAGGTGAGGGGGTGGGTGGCAGAGAGGGCAGTTGATGAGGACATCGGCAATTGGGTGGTGCCGAGGGTGGGGCGGCAGTAAGGTTTTGCGATAGGTTGTGCGGTAGGGGAGGCGGTAGGTTGTTCGGTAGGCAGTGGGGTAGGGGATATGATAGGGTGTGCGGTAGAGGATGAGGTTGTGAGTGCGGTAGAGGAAAGGGTGTCGTAATTGGGTTGTACCGAGGGTGGGACAGCAGTTAGGGTTTTTGCCTGAAAAGAACGGGTTGTAGAGGTTGTTCGGACGGGTATTGAAGAGGGTCCGGGAGGGCTGGTTAGGGGTCCGGGTGGGTTTTGATGAGGGTCCGATCGGGTGTATGGTAAGGGTTTGGGCGGGTTGTGTAGGTGATCCGGACGGGCAGCTAGGGGAGTCCGGGCGGGCTGTTTAGGGGGTTGTCTGGAAGGGATTGATGAAGGAGGGGGATGAGGTGTTCGGGCAGCTTAGGGTTTTAGCCGGAGTTGTGGGGGAGGGGGTAAGTTGGGGTGTAGATCGTTCTGTTTGAGGAGGGGGTGCAGCTGTGGGTGTAGCCGGAGCGGGTGAGATGGAGGGGGGTGGATGGTGTAGGAAAGTTGGGGTGTAGGTCTGTCAAGGCGAGTAGGGTTGCCTCTAGGGTTTCAGCAAAGAGGGGTTGCCGAGGGTGTGTGATGGGTGAGAAGAGGATGGCGTGGGGGAGGGGCTAGGGACGGGGTGGCTTGACTAGGGTTTTACCAAGTGGTGTTTGAAGGACGGAGGAGGTGGTGTTTTGAGGGAGGCGGCTGTGGGTTGGCCGCTAGGGTTTTGAGAGGTTTTGAGAGAATGAAAACAAAAAAATAGAGAAGGGTTTCGACTAGTAAGGGGGATTAGCCGAGGGTGGTGTATTGTGGTGGGTTGTCGTGGTGGAGCGGAGGTGAGAGGTGAGGTTATGTTTAGGTGAGGCTAGGAGGGTTTGCCTCTAGGGTTTCGACAAGGAGTGTGTTTGTCGTAAACATGAACAGTGAAAAGGGGGAAGAATCCCGTATGTCATGTTGTGTCAGCGCAGCAGTTTTGAAAAGGCGATTCCCGCTTCGTTTGTGGTCCGATCGGGGTGATTTTTTCGCCTGGGTTTTGCTAAGAGATAGGGCTTCGATTATACTGGTGTCGATCTGAGTTTCCAGGTCTCTCGGCAGGTGGTTTTCTGGGTTAATTTGCTGCAGTTTCTGAGTTTTTGTTTGGGCAGTTTTGGTGGGGTTTCTGTGTGGTGGAGGAGAGGTGGTTTTGAAGGTTTTGTGGATATGTTGGTGGAGGGGTGGTGTGTGGCGTGAAGTGGTGATAGGGTGAGGCGGCTAGGGTTTTTCGCAAGAGGTTGGGTTCGGCAAGGGTGTTGGTGAGAGGTTATGGGTGAACTTTTGAAGGTGGTGGCGGAAGTATATGTTGGAGAAGGTGGGTGATGGTGGAGATATTGGGTAGGGCGGCTAGGGTTTGCCGCTAGGGTTTTATAGGTGGGCAGCGGAAGATGATGGGGTGGAGCGGCTAGGGTTTTGACGCGGGTTTTGGTGGAGAAGTCCTTCTATGGATCTTTTTGCTCTGATACCATATTAGGATTTAGGAGGGTTAGACGAAGTCAATCATACATGTTAGAGAAGAAGTAATATGAAGACTCAATTTTATTATGAACAATAGATTACATATTTATAGGGTTACATAGAAAGTTCTAGATCTAGTCTAGCTTGTTGTACAAGAAACAATCTCCTAATGATATATACAATATCTAGGTTAATATCTAAAAGATATTTACAAAATATACTTAGGAATATATAATATTCCTTATAACTAACACTCATTATATATTTAACAAATAAAGTCACGAAATTCAGTCAAATAGTAAGAATATAGTTAAATGGGGAAAATAGAAAACTTAAAACCCCAAATTTTATTATTAACCCTACCCCTTCCATATCATCTCTCCTTCCCCCATTAGCTCCCCCAACCTTTCCCCATTCTTCGCTCGCTCATCCTTTCTTACCCTCCAGCTTCTCGCCACTAGCATAGTCTCCATCGCACCCCATCATCTCCCTCGTCGATTGCAAATTGAAATCGGGTTGTTCCTCCCCTCTTTCTCCTCTTCTCATTTTGGGTCGTTCCTATAGACTTATCGATTGCAAATTGAAATCTGGTTGTCCCTCTTCTTCGTGTTTCTGGTGGTGGTGATGACTATATTCGTCTAATTATTTATCAGAATTGAAAAATGGTGGTCTTATGGGAATCAATGAAGAGTACATCCAAGGCACAATAGCTTTGGAACAGATTTTGTTGGAACATTATTTAGTGTAAGAGCAGCAGTTTCTAGTGCATGTCCCCAAAAGGATAAAGGAAGATTAACTTGACTCATCATGGAGCGGACCATATCCAATAAAGTCCTATTTCTCCGCTCAGACACACCATTCCATTGTGGTGTTCCAGGTGGAGTTAATTGTGAAACAATTCCACAATCTTTAAGATGATTGTCAAATTCTTGGCTTAAATATTCTCCACCACGATCAGATCGAAGTGCTTTAATAGTTTTGCCAAGTTGATTCTGTACTTCATTTTGAAATATTCTAAATATCTCAAAAGATTCACTTTTATGTTTCATTAAGTAGACATAGCCATATCTACTAAAATCATCAGTGAATGTTATAAAGTATTGATATCCTCCCTAGCACTGCTGCTCATTGGTCCACACACACCAATATGTATGAGTCCCAATAAGTCACTAGCCCTTTCACTACTCTTAGTAAAAGGTGTCTTTGTCATCTTTCCAAGTAAACAAGACTCACAAGTTTCATACGATTCAAAATCATGTGAATCTAAAAGTGCGTCCCCATGGAGTTTTGAGATACACTTCTCATTAATATGACCAAGACGGCAATGCCACAAATAAGTATGATTTACATCATTAGGTTTGGACTTCTTATTTACATTATAGATATTCTCATTATTTCCATTATCAACATCAAGAACATAAAGGTCATTAAATGAACATGCAGTACAATAAAGCATATCATTTAAATAAATAGAAAACTTCTTATTTTTAATAAGAAAACTATAACCTTCATTATCCAAACAAGAAACTGAAATAATATTTCTACTCAAATCCGGAACGTAATAACAATTGTTCAAAACAAGAATTAATCCGCTAGGTAAAATGACATCATATGTTTCTACGGCTAATGCAGCAACTCTTGCTCCATTCCCCACGCGTAGGTCCACCTCTCCATCTTTGAGTAGCCTCCTATTCCTTAGTGCCTGCACATTTAAACAAATGTGAGATCCACATCCGGTATCTAATACCCAGGAACTAGAAGTAGAAAGTAGAATATCTATAACATAGATACCTGAAGTAGAAGCAGTCCCACTGCCCTTCTTCTTCTTTAACTCTTCCTTGTAAACCTTGTAATTGCGTTTCCAATGATCAATCTCATTGCAGTGGAAATAATGAGAATATCTCCGCCTCACTTTTTGACTTGGCATCATCACAACATTTAGATAATTCCAACAAAGCTGATCTTAATTTGGGCTTGAAATCTAACAGCTTTTACACTTTTTATTCGACTTTCCCATTGAGTATTACACAAAAATTTCAAAGTTAAACTCGGAATATTATCTAGTAAAATTTTCCATCTTTTAGTCAAACACGAAAGTAACGTGTATATATCATTTGCACAATTCCAAAAAATGAAATAGCTTTATCACAGGAATTTTCCATATCACTAAGAGTAAAATTAAGAATATGACAAGCACATGGATATACAACGCTCTTGATTTTTTTTAATGGATTATATATAATTTTATTTTACTTTTGAAAATCGCTTCCTCTTCCGCAAAGGATTCTGAATCCTTTTTAAAAACAGATTATATATCATTTTTGGAAAGTTATGTGTAGGAGACAAGGAAAAAATATATTGTACACAAATCTACAAAATTAATGGGCCCCCAAGTAGACCTTGTTTTTTAAGAAGCCATGCACCATACTCATTGTTCCAGAATTAAAAAAAAAAAAAAAAAAAAAAAAAAAAGAGACTATTGTTGCATAAAAAAATATTACAAAAAAAGTATTGGAAAAGTAAAAATAAAATGGACATATAATATATACATGACTATAAAAATAATAGGCCCCCTTACTGCTGAGGGCCCTGGGCTCTGTGGCGGACCTAGAACTTTTACTCAGTGGGTGCACAATTACACAAAAAAAAAAAAAAAAAAAATAATAAATAAATCTTAGCGATTACTCTAAAAAAAATTCAATATAAATAGAAAAAGAAAGAGAAATATAACATTTTTTTATGTAATTTGTTATTTTTTATTTTTTTTATGTAATATGTTATTAACTAGCACAATGAGTATATAGGAACCAAATATGATTAATTTGTTATTAGTTTTCTAATTAAACCAATTAAGTAACTTTTAATTAAAATAATATTATGTATGTGTGTGTATTTGGCAATTCAAAGAAGCAATAAATTACATATTTTATTAAAATTGAACATTAATCTCAAAATAAACATGACTAAACATCCATCTTAAAATAAGAATATTATTTAAATCAAATTAGAAATACAATAGTTAAATTTAAATAAAAGATCATTGAAAAAGCAATAAGTACATTTAAATGTAAAAACCAAATTTTGGCCCAAACTAATATTACTTCGAACCCATTCCCTTCCACACGCACTAACATGCTTTAGACCACCTGAAATAGAAAGAATTTTTGTGTAGCTAGTGCACTTTTAATATATATACTCTCAATACAAAATTTTCCTTCTTGCTAACGAAAGTTGAGCAGGTGCACGTGCACCCCTCATTATACTGTAGGTCCGCCCATGCCTGGGCGGGGAGCCTACCGGGTACCCTGCCCCACCCTTGAGCCGACCCCGCCGGGGAACACCCTCCTGTGCGCGAGGATAACTCCGGTAAATGTGAAGAAAAAAAAAATTAATAGTGACTAAGGTTTAAAGTCAAAAGTTCAGTAACCGTAAATGAGTAGCCTAAGTCGTTTATTTATTTTATACTCCCTCCGTCCCATTTGAAGCTTCACATTTTACTCAAATGGGTGTCCCATTAAAAGCTTCACTCTTTCCTAAAATAGTAAAAAATATAGGTCCCACTTGTCATACCCACTCACTTCTTCCTCTCACATACTTCAATTATGGGACCCACTTGTCATACCCACTAACTTTCCCCTCTCACATATTTAAATTGTAGGCCCCACTTGTCATACTCACTAACATTCTCCCTCTCACAACCTTTCTTACACTCAACACTTTCCATAATTTGCGTGTCATCACCAAAATGGTGAAGTTTCAAATGGGAAGGAGGGAGTACTCCGTAGTTTGAATGGATTAAGCTAAGATCATTAGTAAATTTAGGAGAGAATCTCGCGAGCGTGAGTGATCGTCCCTTATACTCCCACCGTCCCACTAGAATTAGGACAAATTTCTATTTTGGATGTCTCATTCGAATTAGGACAACCCAAAAATAGAAGTGTTTTATTAATGAGACCCACATTCACACTCATAACAACTTTCCACTCATTATTCTCTACCCCAATTTCTCTCTCCTACTTCACTTTTCATACTCACAACACCCACTCTACTAACACTTTTTTTTTTTTAAATCCTCGTACCCAACCCAAAAATCCTAATTCGGGTGGGACGGAGGGAGTATACGTTATATTTGAATAACTTAACTATAATATTTGTCTATAAAACAATTGAACTTTTTTTAATATTTCTGGTTTCCATCACCTCTAGGATTGTTGTTGACTGAAAATAAAATATACTCCATCTATTCCCTATTAAAGTTTTTGCTTTTCTTTTTAATTGTCCCATACATACTAAGGTTCTTAGTTGCTTTATTATCAAAATTGGACCATGGGACCCACTTGTCATTCTCACAACAAAAACTCCCTACCCACTTTACTGTGCTTAGTTTTTCATACTCACAACATTTATTTTTTCTTAATCTCCGTGTAAAGTCAAACTAAAACCTTTAGGGCTGGCATGGTTGGTATACCGACTGTTTTTTACATGTACCGTGTACCAACAAAGTTTAAGTTGGTACACTAAAATAAGTGCCGGTACCAACCGTTAAAGTCGGTATACCAACTTAATTGGTACGGTTGGTATTGTTTGGTACGGTTGGTACTAAGCTCCTACCATACATAAATTGTCACGAAAAACTAAAAAGCCCAAACATTAATCAAATATTTTCTTCTGTCTTATAGATAAACAAAGATGTTGGCTAAGAATAAAGTGTGAATGTCTAATGGAAGTTAACTGAATGGAGATAACTAAAAGGATATAACCATGCACATACAAAATCTTGCGCTACCACATAATGAAGTCAGGGTCAAGATTGAGTTGAGTTGATTTAGTTATTAGGTTCAAGATCAAGTTGGGTTCATTTCTTTCATGCTATGGCGCTGATTGACATATAAACCTTATTATGACCTAATGCTACAAGTTAATAGAAGTTTAAAACCAAATCGAGATTCAGATACCTGATTACTTAAAGAAGATAGGGTTTTTTGGTATTGCAATTTAGAGCAAATTCAATAACTACGAGAGAGTGGGAGAGCGAGACGGAGGTACGTACCTAGCCACCGGTGTGAGAGTATATTAGTATGCCATTGCATGATCTCAGGGTTTTTATTGAAGGAAGGTCCAAAGAACACCAATGATCAGCACAAACAAAAAAGAAAAGAAACAAAAAAAAAAAGAAAAAAAAAAGCAGAAAAAAATAAAAAAATCAGTTTAATTAAACCCATCAGGCATGATCATTCAACTGTAACATAGGACCATAACCTAGACCATCGACCATGGACCACGTAATATCTTCAACTCCCACATCAATATCCAACCCTAAAGCATCCCACACAGCATTCGATCCATCAACAATATTGTTCTTACAAGGAGGTTGAAAAGCATGTTCTTCATCACACCCTTGCTTCGAGTCGCACTCGTCCACAACCTTAGCAGTCGTGCTTCTCCCGTTACGCGTGGACGTAATCCTTATCATCCGCCCACATCGGTTTCCATGATTGTACCACCCTGTCGATAGTGCAACGACACGTTCGGTACTTTCATGGAACCTCTCATCACACTCGGATGGGGCCCCTCCGTCCCCGCCTTCACTAAAGTCATTGTTCGTGAGTTTAGCTGACGTGGATGACGTGACAGGTGGCGAGCAGGTAAAGGTGGGGTAAGAAACCCCGTCACACTCGAGGCTACCGCTCGAGGTGCATTTACTAGAAGGGGAAGGGGGCGGAGGAGAGCGTCTTCTGGGAGGAGGAGGGGTAGAGCATATATGAGTTCCGATATCAGGGTCGTCGTTACATTTACGGTTGATGCAAATGAGCTGACCGGCGCAATCATTCAAGTCAATGCATGGACCGTTGCAAGAAGAAATTGCAGTTCCTAGGGTAGGAAGAGTTAAAATGTTGAACAAAATATAAAGAGATAGTATTATGATATTGGCCATTGGGAAGAATGGTGAAAGTGTTTGTAAATGCTCATGGTATATATGGAGCAGAAACAGACTGATGTCAGTTGCCATCATCTTTATGTTCCAATTCCGTGAGACGGGTTTTGTTAAAAGAGTAAATTATTGGTTTGTTCCTATGGGCGGAGCGGGACAAGCTTATTTCCGCTCTCGTCAAGATTCGTCTGACACAAGACTTCCTCATAAAATTAAAGTCTTCACCTCAGAAATACCTTGATGACTTGAAAAAGGGTGGATCGCGATTTAGGTTGCAACGTACCTTTCGAACAATAATCATATTTGGCTTAATTGGTGGTACAAAGTGCTGACTGAGTCCTATATATTCTTATGTTTTAAAATAATGTTCTCACTGTTTTATTGCTAATTTAAATAAATTTTGAGCAATAATTTAAATTAATTTAATTATTTTAATGAAAATTTAATTTTTAATTAATACATCATTTTAAATATTATTAATAATATTTTTATTGTTATTAATATAAGTAAACTAATTAAAAATAAATTATTTTTCGAAAGTACGTCAATTTAGTACTCCCTCTGCCCTTAAATGAGTGTCCATTTTCAAGAAATCTTTGTCCCTAAACAAGTGTCTTTTTTTAACATAACTTTCTCCCTAAATTTTTTTTTTTTTTTTTTTCGAAGGAGTAATAGAAAATGAGAACAGACAGGGTGAGTATGGGTTACCGATTGAAGGAGTTTGATGTTGTTTGAAGGAGTTTGATGTTGTTTGGGTATTTATATTCTAATGGTAATTTCGCAGTTCCCACCAGTGCTAAAGTCGTCGGTAGTATTTGATTGATTGCACTAGGGATGACCAAAACCGGTTCCGGGCCCGGTTCCGGTTCGGAACCGCCGGTTCGGTTCGGCATATATGTGACCCTGAACCGGCCCGCGCTTACACCGGTTCCGGTTCCGGTCATCACAATCCGGTTCCGGTACGGTTCCGGTCCGGTTCCGGTTCAGTCCACGCTACCTTTTTTTTTATTTTTTTTTATCATACAATAATGAATAAACATGTTAAAATTTATTAAAAGACGAGAGATTTTTATTTTATAATACACTAATGAATAAACATGTTAAAATTTATTGAAAAATAAGGGATTTTTATTTTTTTTTAATGGAAATGCCGATCCGGTTCCGGTTCCGGTCCGGTTCCGGTTCGCCGTATATGTGACCCTGAACCGGCCCGCGCTTACCACGGTTCCGGTTACTCCGGTTCCGGTTCGCCGTATATGTGACCCTGAACCGGCCCGCGCTTACCACGGTTCCGGTTACTCCGGTTCCGGTTTACTCCCCGGTTTGCTCCGGTTCCGGGCTTTTCCGGTCCGGTTCCGGTCCGGTTTTTCGGTTCCGGTCCGGTTCCGGTCCGGTTTGGCCATCCCTAGATTGCACATCTCAACAACGATCAGACGTCATAAAATAGTTTGTTTTTCTAAAAAAATTTAAAGTCAATGATGTATAAAATATGCAAGATATTGCAATTATATACTCCCTATATTCCATTTGAAGCTTTACCTTTAACTCAAATATGTGTCCCGTTAAAAGCTTCATCATTTATTAAAATGGTAAAAAATGTAGGCTCAACTTATCATACCCACTCACTTCTTCCTCTCACATACATAAATTATGGGCCCCCTTATCATACCCACTAACTTTCCCCTCTCACATATTTAAATTGTAGGCACCACTTGTCATACCCACTAACTCCTTCCTTCTCACAACCATTCTTACACTCACCACTTTCCTTAATTTGTGTGTCATTGATAAAATGGTGAAACATCAAATGGGACGGAGAGAGTAATGATGTTTGGACAACAAAAGTTTAGAGAGTACTTTATTTATTTATTTTTCGAAACAACGACTTCAATTCCATTAATAATATAAGAACAGAGACGGCACTCCACAATGACTAGAGGCTCACCCCAAATATTCATAAGAGATCCATTTCTTAACATACAAGAAAGACAATTTCGATTTAAATCTTTAAACATACGGATTCTACTCCAAGTAAAACTTGGAAGCTGCCTCAAGTCGGCATTTAAGAAATCCCCCGTTGGATAATATTTGGCGTTGTACTTGACACGAAGAATCCGGGTTGGCGAAGAATCGTCCACAGAATGTCAAATAATAAATGCAAAATCCACGGCTCTTAACTACGGAGAAAAATCCATGGCTCTCACAAAGGAGAGAAATCAACTGCTCTTACAAAGGAGAGGATTTATTAACACCAAATTTAAGAAACATACAAACAAAATCTGAAAATTAATCCCCAATTTTGCATTTATTAATTGACAAAATATTAAATAATAAATGCAAAATCTAGGATATTATTGATTAATCAAATCAAAACAAGAAAAATTAAATGGAATCAAGGAAGAAGGAATACTTGGATTGAATAAAAGAGGAAGAGTTTGGTTGGAATCAATAAAGTTTTGAAGAAGAAGATGAGAAAAACTAACTCCAGAGAGAGAGAAGACGGTTTACTGTATCTCAGACACTTCTAGAGAGTACTGTATCAATGTTATTTAGATAACACTCTTTTTGTCCCAAAAATGTAGTCTCATTTTGATTTTTTATGGTCAACAAAAATGAATTTTGACCAAATATTGGTGACGATCTAATCATTATAGTGAAATTTTAAAATTTGTGATTGATAAATCATTAAGTGATTTATCAATAACAATTTTTAAAATTTCATTGTGATCATTAAATTGACACCAATGTTTGGTCAAACTTTATTTTTGTTGACCATAAAAAGTCAAAACGAGACTATCTTTCTGTGACAAAAGGAGTATAGAACATTTATCCTTTTTCATTTTAATTTATAGTGAAAATAAATATCCAAACAATTTTAAACTTTGCTGATAAAGAGTAAATTTTAATATATGGGAAAACTCCGTTTCAGTCCATTGTATTTTGGGGAGTGTTTCACTTTTACCATCGAACTTATTTTTTCATTTTTACCATCGTACTAGAAAAAATGGTGTCCTTTTAGACCCAAAATTTAACGCCGTTATTTTTATTAACAGAAAAACTATAAACACTAATATTAGGATTTAGGAGGTTTAGACGAAGTCAATCATACATGTTAGAGAAGAAGTAATATGAAGACTCAATTTTATTATGAACAATAGATTACATATTTATAGGGTTACATAGAAAGTTCTAGATCTTGTCTAGCTTGTTGTACAAGAAACAATCTCCTAATGATATATACAATATCTAGGTTAATATCTAAAAGATATTTACAAAATATACTTAGGAATATATAATATTCCTTATACGCTCCCGCAAGATGGACGATCCTTGGATAAGTCCAATCTTGGAAAGTCATGAGGTGAACCGGGTGTGATGAAGCAGTTGAGGTGGATGAGTTCCCGGATGCGTGTGATGTTGTCGTGATGAGTTTGGCAAAGGTTGAAGCACGTGGTGTCACCTTGGTCGTCACCATTGTAGGGGTTGTACCCCTCACGTGTGAGAAGAGTTGGTCTTCACAAAGACCGGGTTTGTTGTGGTACCTTTGGAGTTTTTACGTCAGAAAGACGATTGTTTCGTGGAGAGCTAGCTGAGGTTTGGGCGGCAGGAGGGTTTGCCGAAGGTAAGATGGTGGTGGGGTTGTGCGGCAGGAGGGTTTGCCAAAGGTGAGGGGGTGGGTGGCAGAGAGGGCAGTTGATGAGGACATCGGCAATTGGGTGGTGCCGAGGGTGGGGCGGCAGTAAGGTTTTGCGATAGGTTGTGCGGTAGGGGAGGCGGTAGGTTGTTCGGTAGGCAGTGGGGTAGGGGATATGATAGGGTGTGCGGTAGAGGATGAGGTTGTGAGTGCGGTAGAGGAAAGGGTGTCGTAATTGGGTTGTACCGAGGGTGGGACAGCAGTTAGGGTTTTTGCCTGAAAAGAACGGGTTGTAGAGGTTGTTCGGACGGGTATTGAAGAGGGTCTGGGAGGGCTGGTTAGGGGTCCGGGTGGGTTTTGATGAGGGTCCGATCGGGTGTATGGTAAGGGTTTGGGCGGGTTGTGTAGGTGATCCGGACGGGCAGCTAGGGGAGTCCGGGCGGGCTGTTTAGGGGGTTGTCTGGAAGGGATTGATGAAGGAGGGGGATGAGGTGTTCGGGCAGCTTAGGGTTTTAGCCGGAGTTGTGGGGGAGGGGGTAAGTTGGGGTGTAGATCGTTCTGTTTGAGGAGGGGGTGCAGCTGTGGGTGTAGCCGGAGCGGGTGAGATGGAGGGGGGTGGATGGTGTAGGAAAGTTGGGGTGTAGGTCTGTCAAGGCGAGTAGGGTTGCCTCTAGGGTTTCAGCAAAGAGGGGTTGCCGAGGGTGTGTGATGGGTGAGAAGAGGATGGCGTGGGGGAGGGGCTAGGGACGGGGTGGCTTGACTAGGGTTTTACCAAGTGGTGTTTGAAGGACGGAGGAGGTGGTGTTTTGAGGGAGGCGGCTGTGGGTTGGCCGCTAGGGTTTTGAGAGGTTTTGAGAGAATGAAAACAAAAAAATAGAGAAGGGTTTCGACTAGTAAGGGGGATTAGCCGAGGGTGGTGTATTGTGGTGGGTTGTCGTGGTGGAGCGGAGGTGAGAGGTGAGGTTATGTTTAGGTGAGGCTAGGAGGGTTTGCCTCTAGGGTTTCGACAAGGAGTGTGTTTGTCGTAAACATGAACAGTGAAAAGGGGGAAGAATCCCGTATGTCATGTTGTGTCAGCGCAGCAGTTTTGAAAAGGCGATTCCCGCTTCGTTTGTGGTCCGATCGGGGTGATTTTTTCGCCTGGGTTTTTCTAAGAGATAGGGCTTCGATTATACTGGTGTCGATCTGAGTTTCCTGGTCTCTCGGCAGGTGGTTTTCTGGGTTAATTTGCTGCAGTTTCTGAGCTTTTGTTTGGGCAGTTTTGGTGGGTTTCTGTGTGGTGGAGGAGAGGTGGTTTTGAAGGTTTTGTGGATATGTTGGTGGAGGGGTGGTGTGTGGCGTGAAGTGGTGATAGGGTGAGGCGGCTAGGGTTTTTCGCAAGAGGTTGGGTTCGGCAAGGGTGTTGGTGAGAGGTTATGGGTGAACTTTTGAAGGTGGTGGCGGAAGTATATGTTGGAGAAGGTGGGTGATGGTGGAGATATGGGTAGGGCGGCTAGGGTTTGCCGCTAGGGTTTTATAGGTGGGCAGCGGAAGATGATGGGGTGGAGCGGCTAGGGTTTTGCCGCGGGTTTTGGTGGAGAAGTCCTTCTATGGATCTTTTTGCTCTGATACCATATTAGGATTTAGGAGGGTTAGACGAAGTCAATCATACATGTTAGAGAAGAAGTAATATGAAGACTCAATTTTATTATGAACAATAGATTACATATTTATAGGGTTACATAGAAAGTTCTAGATCTAGTCTAGCTTGTTGTACAAGAAACAATCTCCTAATGATATATACAATATCTAGGTTAATATCTAAAAGATATTTACAAAATATACTTAGGAATATATAATATTCCTTATAACTAACACTCATTATATATTTAACAAATAAAGTCACGAAATTCAGTCAAATAGTAAGAATATAGTTAAATGGGGAAAATAGAAAACTTAAAACCCAAATTTTATTATTAACCCTACCCCTTCCACATCATCTCTCCTTCCCCCATTAGCTCCCCCAACCTTTCCCCATTCTTCGCTCGCTCATCCTTTCTTACCCTCCAGCTTCTCGCCACTAGCATAGTCTCCATCGCACCCCATCATCTCCCTCGTCGATTGCAAATTGAAATCGGGTTGTTCCTCCCCTCTTTCTCCTCTTCTCATTTTGGGTCGTTCCTATAGACTTATCGATTGCAAATTGAAATCTGGTTGTCCCTCTTCTTCGTGTTTCTGGTGGTGGTGATGACTATATTCGTCTAATTATTTATCAGAATTGAAAAATGGTGGTCTTATGGGAATCAATGAAGAGTACATCCAAGGCACAATAGCTTTGGTGGAGATCTGTGGAAATAATCCAAGGAATTCAATGAATCTGAAACGGAAATGGAAATGGAATCGTTTTAAGCTTTTCTGATGTGGGTTTTCTTTGATTGAAATTTTGGCTATTTCTCTTCAAAAATTTGCCGTTGCTGTTTTTTTTTTTTTTTTTTTTAATCTAAAAGCTTCACGGTGGTTGGTGGTGGTGGTGTGATGGGTTTTGTTGGCGTTGCTGGTTGTTGGTGGTGGGATGGGTTTTGTTGGTGTTGCTGGTTGTTGGTGGTGACTGGTGGGATGGGTTTTGTTGGTGTTGCTGGTTGTAGGGATAATGGTGATGGCCAATTTAGGCCCTTTATTTAAATTAAAAAAAAAAAAAGATTTTAAACTTATTTGGTTTACTATTTTTTACTTTTACCCTTCAAATGTCTACACCATCAATTTTCTTAATTTATGGTACCTTTTTATTGGTTAAATTTGTAATGAGGGTTAGTTTCTATAGTTTTTCCGTTAACAAAGATAACGGCGTTAAATGTTGGGTATAAAATGACACCATTTTTTCTAGTACGATGGTAAAAATGAAAAAAAATAAAGTTCGATGGTAAAAGTGAAACACGCCCCAAAGTACAATGGACTAAAATGGAGTTTTCCCTTAATATATTTTGAGTATATACTCCCTCCGTCCCAGCATAAGTAGGACTTCTTTCCCTTTTAGACCGTCTCAAAACAATTGAGACTGCCCAAAATTGAAATATTTTAATATATTTATATTCAACAACCCCACCATTTAACCCCACTCATTCTCTCTCTTCATTTTCAACCACTCAATTTAT
Source organism: Campanula takesimana (assembly GCA_026119855.1). Taxonomy (NCBI): domain Eukaryota; kingdom Viridiplantae; phylum Streptophyta; class Magnoliopsida; order Asterales; family Campanulaceae; genus Campanula; species Campanula takesimana. The sequence continues at coordinate 448,447 of JAOWBW010001184.1, read as the reverse complement.
TCAACCAATACTAATATTTACCCAATTCATTCTCTCTCTTCATTTTCTACCACATATACACTACTGATGTAGCAAAAAAAAAAACGTACCGGATCAGCCTTTCGTCTAGCGGTTCGGATAAATCTAGCAATGAGAACTTCCTCGTACGAATCTGCGCACAATGAACAAACGTAAACTACGCCGGGGCTTCACCGGCAAAGGCCCTCCGGCGTGAGGATAAGAATACGGTTTGTGTATGAAATATAGAGAAATCAATTGACTATAGTTTAGAGCCAAAAGAGTTCATTACTCATTTCCTGTATGGAGGACCTGTTTATATAGGCAAGGGTGAATGAGTCCTGACTTGTTAGAAAAGCCAAAGAGCCCGTGTTGAAGAGTGACTCGTATTCTGATAAGATAGAGTCTTGATAAGGATGATTGATATCCTGTTTGTATTGCAGTAGAGATCTCATTGTTTAGATAAGGATTCCCTGTATTTGTGTATCAATTGAACTCTGAGAGTAGTTCCCTGTTGGTACAAGGGATATAACATTTGTCTGATGGAAGTCGGACCGTCATCCAACTCGGCTCGTCATAGAGACCGAGTCAGGGATAAGGCGCTCTATATTTTTGGCTTCGGTGAAGTAAGCTTTACTCGGCTCAACGGGTGTCGGCCCTATGATCATGGGCTTCTTGTAAATGGGCTTTTATGGTGTGTGGGCCCAAAGTCTATGGGTCCCAATCTTTGGGGTCGGTTTATGTCTATTAGGATTCATTGTTAGTACACCCACCTTAATTTGATTGATCCATGCCACGTGTCTTTTTATGGACTTTAGGACCGCATGTAATGAAGTTCTACTTCAATTTTTAGATAAGTCCATTTCTAGATTTTTGATTGTCTAGGCTGAGTATAGTTCGGTTGTATCATTAGCGGTTTAGTGCTTCAAGCCGTCATCTTGAGACCGCCAGCATGGAGCCCTTCAGTTTTCATCAAACTGTAGTTTGCATGTTTGATGAAACCGCCCATCAAGATCATTCTTCAAACCGCCCCTATGCTTGGTGAAACCGCAAAGCAGTTATTGAAGAATTAAAGATATGTCATTTATTCCTTAGACAAACATTCCCTTTTTAACCGTAAAAGGATGTTGTTATGTCATGTCAAAATAACTCTAAGTTAACTTGGAGTTTCTACAAAGAATGTCGGTTTGTCTATCAGTTTGAATTGTTTACCGTTAGTCCTTTCTGCAACAAAGGACAAATGTCAGGTAGTGGTGCAACAACTACCTAGAACTACAAGACAAAACCAAGGACGAAAATGACAGCTCAACCAATGGGATTTCGACAGCACTGTACCCTTCAGATTTGATTCAAATCTTTACCCAACGGTCACAAGGGTGCTCTGCCTATAAATAGCCTCCATTATTCATCAATGAAGGTTGCTGAGCTTCAAGAGATTCATTCCCAAGTGTTCAAGTTTGCTTTGAAGATTCAAACCCAGATATTCATATCTTCAAACCATCTCCATTGCAAACCCAGTTTTCTTCATCAAAGCTTCAAGCCTAACAACCTTTCATATTCAGCCTTTACACCAAAAGACTTTCATTTGCTCAACCATCATTTAGATACTTAGAGCATTTGATTTCTTTTCACACACACACCCGATTTATATGATCACATAGATTATATACTTCGAAAACACCGGTTGTTATTATAGCTTAGGTTAGACTTATTGTTTAGAGTTTAGATTCATCTTGTAAAACCTCCTCTAAATTAATACAAGTCTAGTAGCTATTAGAAAATCCTAGACTAACCATCTAGGTAGAGGACGTAGTTCATTTAAGAATGAACCTCTTCAATTTGTGTGTTTGATCTTTATTTTCTGTCTTGATATTTATCTTTCTTGTTTGTGGTCTTTTAACTTGTCTCCATATACGAAATGACTTGAAAGATGAATTGTGTTTTCCTTTGAACTTTAAGTTTAACTATTCAGTTGCATCATAGTGTTTTCTCAACCTGAGTCATACCTCCCAACTCTTTAACTAACCTATTTGGCCAAACCGCAAACTCCGCTGTGCATTTTATCAGTTCGGTTCTTATGCTTTGAACCGCAGTTGGCCAAACTGATAAGTACTCGGTTGATTTTAAGGGTATTTTCGAAAAAGTTTTGGACCGCTATTCACCCCCCCCTCTAGCGGTTCTATACCCTTGTTGCCCTCTGGGACCAACAAGTGGTAACAGAGCATATCCACCAAACTTGTTTTTACAAGCTTAACCGCTTGGGTGCTGATCCAATGGCAAACACAAACACCCATATGATGCAAACATCCAATTCGAATCACTTACCGATTCTGGATGAAGATAGTTTTATCTTTTGGAAAGATAGGATGATGAAACACATGATTTCATGTGATCGTAGACTGTGGACCGCGGTTACTGATGGACCATATGTTCCTATGAAAGCTAATCCACGTGCAGGAACCGCATGAGAAGAAGCTGAAGTTAAGAAGTTAGAAAGTGAATGGACTGATGCAGACCGCATCAATGTGGATTTTGATGGAAGAGCTATGTCCATGCTAGTGTCAGCTATTGACTTAAGGACTCATTCTAAGGTGCTTCACTGCAAAACCGCAAAGGCTACCTGGGATGCTATAGTTGACTTTCTGGAAGGAGATTCAGATACCAAGAAGAACCGCCTCTATCAATAGAGAAGACTCTTTGACTATTTTGTTAAAGATCCTAAGGAATCTCTTAGACAATGCTATGAGAGGTTTATAGATATTGTTAATGTGTGTTTTTCTCTTGGACATGTCTATTCTAATACAGATTTGAACATGAGATTCATGCAAGCTCTTGGTAGCAAATGGATGATCAAAAATACTAACATTGAAGACAACAAGGACTTGGAAGCTCTTGATCTTCGACACTTGTATGCCATGCTGAAGGTTTTTGAATTCAAGATTGAAGAGGTCCATGAAACCGAAAGCAGATTTAAGACACTCTCTCTAGCTGCATTCAACAATACCTCATCTCCTGTCTACAATCCAGACCATCATCAAACCGCTCCTCACCTCCACTTGCAAACCGCTCCTCCTGACCAAAATGTTCCTAGATACAATCCTCAAACCACACCTTCTGAGTATTACCAACAGTCTCACCAATCCTATCCTCAATCACATCAACCATATCCTCAATCTTATCAATCTTATCAGCAGTCTCATCAATCCTACACTCCTCCTCAAAGTTCTTATGCTCAGAGTGTAGGATCACAATCCTCAAGTTCTACTCAAGTTGATTTTGATGAAATGGATGATGAAGAATTTTCCTTGTATGTGAAGAAATACACCAAGTTCAGGAAAAACAATAGATCTCAATTTCCATCCAAAGGCCCAGCAAAGTTTGTCCCTCCAACCAGATTCAAAACTGCAGATCCCAAGACAAGGGATGACTTAGTCTGTTATAACTGCAGACAGCCAGGTCATTTTGCTTCAAGTTGTCCCAAACCGCGTTATGAAGCCGCGCCAGCAAAGAAACCATTCAACAAGAAGTTCGTGAAAAGAAGAGGAATGGTAGCTGACCAAGGAGATCAACCGCTGACATGGATGGGTTCAGACTCAGATGAAAGTGATGATGAAGAAACCGCTAATCTCTGTCTCATGGGATTTGAAGAAAGAATTGAAATTGACGAAAGCCTTCCATTGCCAAATCAACAAATGAAGTCAGTTTCACCTAAGACCCCTGAGGCTAGATTAAGCAAAGCTCCTACAACACCAAACTACACTCCTGAGGTTCAAGCAGACCAAAGTCATGATGACCAGGTACTAGAACGTGCTAATATTATATGTCAACAACACACTGTGCTTAAAAAGGCATATAAACTAATGGCTGCGGAACTTGAAGAATCCCAACGTGTATGTAAATCCCACAAGGAGGAAATTGAAAACCTCAAGCTCCAAATTGCTGGGATATCTACTATTGTGGATGAAAACCGCTATCTGAAGGACATAACCGATGCACTTCTCACCCAAATCCATGAGCTTACCGTACAAAGGGATGACCTTCAAAAAGTGACCGATGTATGGACTAAGTCTGGTGTTACCGTGGAACAAATCCTAAATTCACAAATTCCTACTTCGGATAAAAGTGGATTGGGGTTTAAAAGCGATGATGGGTGTAAGTGTCCTTGTCTCTGTGCCGAAGGTGGTGTGAAACCTACTGAACAAACCAAAGAAATTCCTAAGGTTAATCATGGTGGTAAAAAGGGCTCAAAACAAGAAATTAAAAGGCAAAATTATTTCTTTGAGTACCCTAAAAACCAGACTGGGAGAGATTCAAAGTGGAAAGAGAAATCCATAGCGGTTGAGGTAACCAAGGAAGTATTGAGTGATGAAACCGCTCCTAGTCGGTTTAAGGAAATTCCTATCATTTTCCCTAAAGCCGCACCTAAGAGGAAGGTTGAGCTCAAGAAGGTAATCTTTGTTAAAGCCAAAACCGCTGACCCAGTAAAACATGAGAAACCGAAGGTCAATAAAGGGTTTGTAAAACCGCACCCAAAACCTGGATTTATTCATTGTGCTATTTGTGCTGATTTTGGTCATAGTGCTGGTCATTGTCTTTTAAGATTCACACCCAATGCCAAGTGACGTAAAAATCCTAAGGTCAAACAGGTGTGGGTCCCAAAAAGCTGCTAACCCTAGGACCCAAGGAATAAGGGGGACCAAAACCTTTCATGTTTATTTTTCAGATTTCATGTTTTATGGCTGGAACCGCTAAGAAGAAGAAGGATCTCTGGTATTTGGATAGTGGATGCTCACGACACATGACTGGAGATTCCGAACTACTCTGCAGTTTCATCCAAATGAAAGGTCCCCCAGTAGTGTTTGATAACAACAAGAAAGGAGAAACAGTAGGATATGGAGCAATCAAACGAGGAAAAGTGACCATTGAAAATGTGTCACTAGTAGAAGGACTCAAGCACAACCTTCTCTCCATATCTCAGTTTTGTGACATAGGAATGAACTGCAACTTTACTTCAACTAATTGTTTCATCAAAGATGTAACTTCCGGAGTTACTCTACTGACTGGCAACAGAACAGGTGATGTATATATGATAGATTTAAGCAATATTGTTTCTATTGCTGACCTCTGTTTTGTAGCAAAAAATGTTAGTGAAAGCAGTTGGTTATGGCATAAGCGGCTCAGCCACTTGAACTTCAAGTATCTAGCAAAAGTGCAAAGGGATGGTCTTGTCAAAGGACTACCCAAAGTGGCTGACCATCATGATAAGAAATGTAAAGCATTGCCAGCTTAGTAAGCAGCCCAAACAGTCATTTCCAAGCAAAACCGCATCTTCAACGAACCGCTGCTTACAACTGCTTCACATGAATTTATTTGGACCTGTCCCAACCGCCAGTATAGGAGGAAACCGCTATACTTTGGTGGTTGTTGATGACTTTTCAAGATATACATGGGTGGAAATGATGGCCTCAAAAGATGATACTTATGGCATCGTAACCGCTCTATTTAGACATCTCCAAACTTAGAAATTAGATGACATTGTTGCTGTGCGTTCAGATAATGGAACCGAATTTACAAACAATGGTGTTGCCCAATATTGTGATAATCATGGAATTGATCATAATTTCTCTGCCACTGGAGTTCCACAACAGAATGGAGTTATAGAAAGAAAGAACAGGACTTTGATTGAAGCCGGGAAGACCATGATTGCAGAAGCAAAGATTCCCAAATACTTCTGGGCCGAAGCTGTCAATACCGCATGTTTCACCCAGAACCGCTCCCTAATCATCAAAGTTCACAACAAGACTCCCTATGAATTGTGGAGAGGCAGATCACCCAACATTGCCTTCTTCAAGATATTTGGATGCAAGTGCTACATCTTGTACAATGGCAAAGAGCATCGAGGTAAATTTGATGCTAAAGCCGATGAAGGTATTTTTGTTGGTTATTCAAAACACTCTAAAGCTTTTCGTTGTTTCAATAAAACTTCATTAAAAATTGTAGAGTCAGTCCATGTTACATTTGATGAACATGATCTTCTTGAGCCATATATGGCTCCAAATGTTGCTGATGATTTTAGTGGTTTTGAGACAGGTACATGTTACCCTAATCATGCAACCGCAAATGACCAACCTACTCAAACCGCTCCATCAGGTTCTCCATCCGCTCCAAATCAAACCGAAGGTGTTGCTGTAGAACCGCACTCTTCTGATCCCATTCAAACCGTTGATCCAGTTCCAAACATCACCTTCAATGAAGATTTCAATGATTATCAAGAAGAGCCTCCTCTAGAAAATCTTCAAGAAATAGTGGTTCATGAAGACCTTCCTCCAGAAATCAATGAGCATAGAGACCATCCAACAACCAATGTTATAGGTCCTATCAGTTCTGGTGTTCAAACAAGAGGAAGCTTAACTCATAGAGATAACCACAGTTTGTTCTCAACCGCACTGTTATCTCAGATGGAACCGAAGAAGGTAGATGAAGCTCTAAGTGATCCAAGTTGGGTAGCTGTAATGAAAGAAGAGCTTAATCAGTTTGAAAGATGCAAAGTTTGGACTCTAGTTCCAAGGCCCAGAGATCACACTGTAATTGGAACAAAATGGGTATACAGAAATAAGATGGATGAAAATGGTACTATAACAAGAAACAAAGCAAGGTTGGTTGCTCAAGGTTATAGGCAAGAAGAAAGAATTGATTATGATGAAACCTTTGCCCCTGTAGCCAGACTTGAAGCCATTAGATTGTTCCTGGCCTATGCCTCCTTCAAGAAATTCAAGTTATATCAAATGGATGTGAAGAGTGCATTTCTGAATGGTGAACTACAAGAAGAAGTTTATGTAGCTCAACCGCCAGGATTTGAAGACAACCAATATCCTAATCATGTCTTCAAGCTCAAGAAGGCCTTGTATGGACTCAAACAAGCTCCAAGAGCATGGTATGACACTCTATCTAAATTTCTTATTGAACAAGGCTTCTCTAGAGGTAAAATTGATACAACCCTATTTATTGCTAAACACAAAGGTCATTCATTATTAGTTCAAATATATGTTAATGATATTATTTTCGGTTCTACTAATAAAACTATGTGTGTTAAGTTTGAGAAGCTCATGAAAGGTAAATTTGAGATGAGTATGATGGGAGAGTTGACATTCTTTCTTGGACTCCAAATCAAGCAATGACATGATGGAATCTTTATCAACCAAGCCAAATATACCAAAGACTTGATCAAGAAATATGGGCTTGAAACCGCTAAGCCAGTTGATACCCCAATGCAAAAGGCCTGCAGTTTGGATCGAGATGAACAAGGTAAGAAAGTGAATCAGACACTCTACCGAGGTATGATTGGCTCTCTTCTTTACTTAACTGTAAGTAGGCCAGATATAATGTTCAGTGTGTGTGTTTGTGCTAGATTTCAAGCTGACCCTAGAGAATCTCATCTTATAGCTGTTAAACGTATTATTAGATATTTATGTGGCTCTGTTAACCTTGGAATTTGGTACTCCAAAGAATCTTCATTTGATTTGTTAGGTTATTCAGATGCTGACTTTGCAGCATGTAAGATTGATAGAAAGAGCACTAGTGGTACATGTCAGTTCCTTGGATCTCGGCTTGTATCATGGTCCAACAAGAAACAAGCATCTGTTTCAGTCTCAACCGCTGAAGCTGAATACATAGCAGCTGGAAGCTGTTGCTCTCAAATTCTCTGGATGAAACAGCAGTTGGAAGACTATGAAGTATTTGAGAAAAACTGCCCTATCTACTGTGATAGTACCGCAGCAATATCAATCTCCAACAATCCAGTACAACATTCTAAAACCAAGCACATTGACATAAGATATCATTTCCTCAAAGATCATGTTGAAAAGAAGAACATTTTTCTAGCAAAGGTGGGAACCGATGATCAAATTGTAGATATTCTCACCAAACCGCTTGAAAATTCTAGGTTCTTTCATTTATGAGGAGAAATGGGTATACTGGAACTTACTTAATATAATTCATGCCTATTTATTTTTTGTTCTAATGATTTTTGTTAAGTATTTTGGCTCTATTAAGAAAATGCAAATAGCTTGCTGTTCAATCGACGAAACCGTAACAATAATGGTTCGGCTAAAGATTCCACTCAAATCGAAGAGTCAAGAAGAGCAACGTCAGTTTGATCCAAACCGAATTGTCAAAGCAAGGACTCGGTTTTCTCTACTGAAACCGAATACAGATCTGAGAGATATCGGTTTCATCAAAACCGAGAATGAGGAAAAGGTAAGTCGGTTTACTCAAACCGCTCAGGTATGAATTGCATTTTAGTCCCTACTTTATGTCACTTCATTCTTTAAGGACCTTCTTGCAATTATCTCTGCCGCATTGAATGCGAATCGACAGGTACGCTGACGGTTAAGTTTCCTTCCGCCGTAAAGGTCTCTCCACTACCCGAGGTGGTTAATTGAGTATAAAAGACAAACCATTTTTCAATTTAACTTTTTAAATTCTTACTCTTTTTAGCAAAAACCTTCTCTCTCCACTGCTCGCACTCTTCTCTCTCTCTGTTCTCACTCAAATTTTCTTACTTAAACAAAAAAAATTTAATGGCACCAAAGAAATCAATCGATCTTGCTTCTACTTCTACATCTACATCTTCCAAATCTTCGAAGCCTGATATGGTATGAATTTCTGAACCCTAACTCAGTTTATTTCATTTGTCTGCCATTGTTGAAGCTTAAAAGCTTGTTCATCTTCCTTTGATCATTTTATGTTTTTTCTTCAATTTCTTGGTTGGTTTATGCTCGCATTTACTTATATATACTGTTTGATTACTTTTTTTTGAGATTTGTGTTCAATTTTGAGCAAAATCGATTTTGGGGTTATTTGGTGTTCTTGCGAAATTTTGCAGATTCTGGGTTCTAGTGTTGTTATTTGCCGTAGCTTATTTAGAACTTTGTTAGAATCTTCCCTTTGTGATCGTTTTGGTATAATTCTTTCACATTTTGGTTAAGATTTTGTTTTGCATATTCATACTCTGTTCTTCGTGTTCTTCGTGCATTCAAACTCTTTTTCAAAATTTTCCCTCTTTGATCCGGTTTATCTTTTCTGTTCATTCATTTTTTGTTTTTACATTTTTACCCTTACTCTCCTTGAACCGCATGTTTTCATTGTTAGGATTCCTTGTTATAGTTTATAAGACTTAATCAAACCGCGGTTTGCTTAAGGATTCAAACTATCATTCTTTAAACTATTTCTGACTTAGAATATTTTTTTCAGGATCCTTCAAACTTTGTACCCGACTCTAGGATACTAGAAGAGGAAGTTAAACAAGATGCATTTGGAAGGAAGCTCCTCAAACTGCTGAGTGATGCGAAGCTGCTCCCTCTGTTCCTTATGGATGAACCGCAGTTTGTTACAATCATCTGCGCTGAATTTTTTGAGAATGGGATCTCCACAAATGCTGCCTTGCTGGATGTAAGAGGAGAACCGATAAGGGATCTGGAAACCGGAGAAGTGAAATTTGAAGATGCTATCAAGTCCACGGTTTGTGGCAAGCCTGTGGTCCTAACCGCTTCCAAGATCGCAGTTCTAGCTGGTTTTGAGAACTCTGGAGTTATGGGGATCAAACCGGAACTTCTGAGCAATACAACTATGGAATTAATTGGAGTTAATTCTTTCTCCACCAAGAATTCCTCCAAAAAGGACTTTGGAGAAGTGATGGCTCATCTATGTGAATTGGTTGATTCTGGAGTCATGTGCAAAAATGGAAACCACAATAACTTTACAAGTGAACAGTATGCTTACTGTGTGGCAATTCTTAAAGGGAAGAAACTGCACTGGCCCAAGGTTGTGATGAAGGAGATCATCAATGCCCTAAACCGCCTCCGTGCTGCTAAAGCCGCTGGAAAATCCAAGATCAGAACTCAGTGCAGGTTGCTGACTAAGTTCCTGCACCAAGATACTGACATTTTCAAGTTCTCTGCTGACAACAAGGACTATTGGTTGGATCCAATTGAGAAATCTATTTTTGGATTATCAAAACTTGATGCCTTCAGAACCGCATTTGGATGGCGGTATGCTCAGGCAGTTTGGAATGAGGACCCTCTTCCTGAAGCCGAACGTGGACCATTTCCTGAGGCTCGGCTCAACAAGTCTGGGAAACCGTATGCTGGTGCCATTGCTGATCAGGCCCATGCTACGATGTTAAGGAATGAAGGTCAAACTGCTACTTTAAACCGATTGGGGTTAAGTTAGTTAGCTCAGACCGCTGTACAGGCTGAGGGGGAGTCTGCGGCTGAGGGGGAGCCTGCAGTTCGGTCTAAACCTGCGGCTCATCCCAAGGAAACCGCTGCTCCAAGGAAGAGAAAGGGAACCGCTCAAATCCCTTCAATTATTACAAAAGCAGACTTATCCCAACCGCCTCCTAAACCCTCATCCAAACCGTCATCAAAACCTTCATCTTCTTCAACCTCTTTTCCCCCTATCAGACTATCACCTACTCTCTCCAAACCTATCACTTCTAAACCCTCAATTCCCAAACCTCAAATTAAACCTCTCTCTCTATTACATCAAAATATGGAGAAATCCATTAACTTTGCTATGGATGCCGCCTCTCTCAAAGCTGCCAAAGCCAAATCCATTCCAGAACTCATTCCTTCACCTCATCTTTTCCTTCCTATCTCTTCTCCTCCTAAACATTCAACCTCTAAACCGCCCTCTGTTCAGTTCTCTGAAGAACAATTGGCTGAAATTTATAAAGCCTTCCCAAACCTCAAACCGATCCTGAGCAGACCGAAGTGTCTGAGGCTGCGGTTAAAGTTGAACAAACCAATGCATCTACAATTGCGGTTCAGTCTGAGCAAACCGATGAGTTTGAGGCTGCAGTATTGCCTGAGCAGACTGATGCCTCTGAGGCACTTGGTGAACCTGAGCAAGACATTGAAATCCTTGAGGTTCAACCGCCAAAGAAGAAAAGAAAGTTAGTAAAGAAAAGTGATTTTGTGGAACATTGGCAGTCAAGGCCACCAGGAGCTATAGACTTCAGTGAGGCTGATTACAAAAGAGACCATTCACCTCATGAAGGCTCATTTGCTAAGGAGCTAAGAAAAAGGGCTGAATTGAGGAAGGCAGGAAATTGAGGACTCACCTCCAACACTCAAGAGAAAACTGAACTTTGATTCACCAGAACATACTCCATCTTCATCTCCAGACTTACCATATGCTGCAGCGGTTCAACCATCACCAGTTCTCTCAGCTGCTCAATCTTCGGTTTCTACATTTTCGGTTCAACCTCTTCCTTCTGTTCAACCGCTGGCTATTACTCAAGCTCAACGTCTCTATCAGCCGCCAGTTCAGCTATCTCCACAGACATCGGTTTCAATCATAAAACCGAAGACAAAGAAAAGAAGGAATGCTGCTGACTTAGCAAGATATCTGAAGCGGTTCAAGACTGAAACCTCTAGGGAAAGAAGGGCTGGAGCCCATGCTCGTGCCGCCGCCAAAGCCGAAGACAGATTCTTAAAGGCAGGCCGCCCTAATCCTTATGCTATTTTTCCCAAGGATGAGATGGAAGCAGCAGTTGAAAATATAATTCTTTCAGTTGCAGAACAGTTGATGGGAGAGATTGCCTATCAGGTACTCATGGATCCCACTCTTGCCTCCCAATTCTTTCTATTCTTTAATTGTCTTTGCATTCCCAATCTCTATAGAATATTCATTTTGCCTTCTCCTTCCATCTTTCTCTATGATGACTATATGAGATATGATGCTCCTCCTCCTCCTCCTCAAACCGAAATTATTCCTTATTATTTTTCCCTTCCTTTTGATCCCATAGAATTTGAAACCGCCATTAGGGTGTCTATAGGTGAAACTTTAGAAGAGGCACACATTATTTTAAAAGGCAAAGCCAAAATGCCTTCTTCATCCCATCAGTCTGATGATGCCATCCCAATTTCTGATGATGATACTGCTAGTGATGAGCACACCCCTGACTATACTCCTTCTGATGAACCGCCCTCTTCAATTCCTTCCTATCCAATTCTACCTCTTCATGCTACAACCGCTGATTTAATAGATGCAGTTAGGAATATTCAAGTTTATCAGCAAACCGCCACTTCTCGGTTTGACACTCATCTCCTCACTATACAAACTGATCTTGATGCCATTAAGGGGGAGAGAGTGAATGAGAGATTTGATGATAGATCAAGACAACAACAATTAGATGAGAGATTGAACTTCATTTTGGAAAATCAACTGGCTCTTCAAGATCTTTTCAGAACCAACAATGATCTTTGCAACTTAAAGTTTCAAGCCGTTGATGCAACACTTCAATCTGTTGTTGAGAAACTTGACATTTTGGCCCAGCATGCGCTTGATTGTTCTGAGCTTATCCTGCATAGAACCGGGAAACTTGTCAAGCAAGCAGCTGCAATTGAATTAAAGATTGATGAACCGACTGAAGTTCGGCTTCGTGCAGCTGACTTTGTTTTTGAAACCGCCCGTGGCTCCGGTTCTAGGAATGATGATCAAACCGCCCCTGCTGTTGATGCTCAAGATGCTGAAGAACAAGCTGCTCAAGACGCTCAAACCGATCAGAACCAAACCGCAGATGATGCTGCTGCTGCAAGGGGTTCCGTTGCAGATGAAGTAGACTAGATTTCATTTTTAGTCTTTCTTTTTTATGTCTCTTGTAATTCATACATTGTAAGTTACTATCCTTTATGATTGAATTATAATGAGAATGACTGCATAGCATTCTGTTTCCAAAACTTTGTTTATTCAAACTGCTTGTTTGTGAAACAATGCTTGCATTTCTTAAAACCTCATGCACTACATTCATCATGAAAATACTTTTAAGTGCATTGTGTTTTAAACATTCAGTTTAAACATGCATTTCTGATCCTCAAAATCATATCATTCTATATGCATCTGAATGTATTTCTTTTCTATCTTTTCTTCATTTCCTTTGTTTTTGATAGATTAGAAATCTATGATCTAGCATAGTATGTGCATTGACTTGGGACATGAAATTTCATGAAATTTATTTCGGACATGTTCTTACCAAGTACAATGTTTTGCTATTATCATAGTGTGGTAATGGCATCAATCAAATAGGGGGAGATTGTTGGGATTCATTGTTAGTACACCCACCTTAATTTGATTGATCCATGACACGTGTCTTTTTATGGACTTTAGGACCGCATGTAATGAAGTTCTACTTCAATTTTTAGATAAGTCCATTTCTAGATTTTTGATTGTCTAGGCTGAGTATAGTTCGGTTGTATCATTAGCGGTTTAGTGCTTCAAGACGTCATCTTGAGACCGCCAGCATGGAGCCCTTCAGTTTTCATCAAACTGTAGTTTGCATGTTTGATGAAACCGCCCATCAAGATCATTCTTCAAACCGCCCCTATGCTTGGTGAAACCGCAAAGCAGTTATTGAAGAATTAAAGTTATGTCATTTATTCCTTAGACAAACATTCCCTTTTTAACCGTAAAAGGATGTTGTTATGTCATGTCAAAACAACTCTAAGTTAACTTGGAGTTTCTTCAAGGAATGTCGGTTTGTCTATCAGTTTGAATTGTTTACCGTAGGACCTTTCTGCAACAAAGGACAAATGTCAGGTAGTGGTGCAACAACTACCTAGAACTACAAGACAAAACCAAGGACGAAAATGACAGCTCAACCAATGGGATTTCGACAGCACTGTACCCTTCAGATTTGATTCAAATCTTTACCCAACGGTCTCAAGGGTGCTCTGCCTATAAATAGCCTCCATTATTCATCAATGAAGGTTGCTGAGCTTCAAGAAATTCATTCCCAAGTGTTCAAGTTTGCTTTGAAGATTCAAACCCAGATATTCATATCTTCAAACCATCTCCATTGCAAACCCAGTTTTCTTCATCAAAGCTTCAAGCCTAACAACCTTTCATATTCAGCCTTTACACCAAAAGACTTTCATTTGCTCAACCATCATTTAGATACTTAGAGCATTTGATTTCTTTTCACACACACACCCGATTTATATGATCACATAGATTATATACTTCGAAAACACCGGTTGTTATTATAGCTTAGGTTAGACTTATTGTTTAGAGTTTAGATTCATCTTGTAAAACCTCCTCTAAATTAATACAAGTCTAGTAGCTATTAGAAAATCCTAGACTAACCATCTAGGTAGAGGACGTAGTTCATTTAAGAACGAACCTCTTCAATTTGTGTGTTTGATCTTTATTTTCTGTCTTGATATTTATCTTTCTTGTTTGTGGTCTTTTAAATTGTCTCCATATACGAAATGACTTGAAAGATGAATTGTGTTTTCCTTTGAACTTTAAGTTTAACTATTCAGTTGCATCATAGTGTTTTCTCAACCTGAGTCATACCTCCCAACTCTTTAACTAACCTATTTGGCCAAACCGCAAACTCCGCTGTGCATTTTATCAGTTCGGTTCTTGTGCTTTGAACCGCAGTTGGCCAAACTAATAAGTACTCGGTTGATTTTAAGGGTATTTTCGAAAAAGTTTTGGACCGCTATTCACCCCCCCCCTCTAGCGGTTCTATACCCTTGTTGCCCTCTAGGACCAACAATGTCGTTCAGTGACCCCCGAGTTTCTATCTCGGTATGACGAGTAGGAACTAATATATATTTTGTTTCCAGAAATTATGACATCATTCAATTGATTTTACTGCCGCCAAAACCTTTATATCTTTGGATCTTCTGACAGCCTCCGAATCGTATTTGGTGAAATGATCATTACTCCTTTTGGAAGCTGGAGTTCATTAATTGCAACCCACTCATGGCCTCTATAAATAGCCCAACCCTTCATACTCTGCTGATCACTAGAGGTAAAACAATTCACCCAGAATCTTCCCCTTTGTCTTCAAGAATTCTTCATGAAATCCAAGATGATGCCAAAAAGATCATACTCTGACGCCTTTTCCGAAGAAGTCGATTTAGATTCCGTCAACCATGATGAGCATTCTTCCTCTGACAGCAGCAGTGATTCCATAGTGCCTTCGAAACCACGTTCATCTTTTTCGGCAGAAGAATCTCTGTCGGATAGTAACGAGGAATATGAGTCTGTAGACCCCATTGAAAGCGATGATGAGCAGTTCTCAGGTAGCAGCGATGAGGGCGATGATGGAGACGGCGGAGATGATGAAGGAGAAGATGAAGATGATGTAGCCAAAAAACGTATCGGATCAGCCTTTCGTCTAGCGGTTTGGATAAATCCAGCAATGAGAACTTCCTCGTACGAATCTGCGCATAATGAACAAACGTAAACTACGCTAGGGCTTCACCGGCAAAGGCCCTCCGGCGTGAGAATAAGAATACAGTTTGTGTATGAAATATAGAGAAATCAATTGACTATAGTTTAGAGCCAAAAGAGTTCATTACCCATTTACTATATGGATGACATGTTTATATAGGCAAGGGTGAATGAGTCCTGACTTGTTAGAAAAGCCAGGGTGCCTGTGTTGAAGAGTGACTCGTATTCTGATAAGATAGAGTCTTGATAAGGATGATTGATATCCTGTTTGTATTGCAGTAGAGATCTCCTTGTTTAGATAAGGATTCCCTGTATTTGTGTATCAATTGAACTCTGAGAGTAGTTTCCTGTTGGTACAAGGGATATAACATTTGTTTGATGGAAGTCGGCCCGTCATCCAACTCGGCTCATCATAGAGACCGAGTCAGGGATAAGGGGCTCTATATTTTTGGCTTCGGTGAAGTAAGCTTTACTCGGCTCAACGGGTGTCGGCCCCATGATCATGGGCTTCTTGTAAATGGAATTTTATGATGTGTAGGCCCAAAGTCTATGGGTCCCAATCTTTGGGGTCGGTTTATGTCGTTCAGTGGCCCCCGAGTTTCTATCTCGGTATGATGAGTAGGAACTAATTTATATTTTGTTTCCAGCAATTATGACATCATTCAATTGATTTTACAGCCGCCAGAACCTTTATATCTTTGGATCTTCTGACAGCCTTCGAATCGTATTTGGTGAAATGATCATTACTCCTTTTGGAAGCTGGAGTTCATTAATTGTAACCCACTCATGGCCTCTATAAATAGCCCAACCCTTCATACTCTGCTGATCACTAGAGGTAAAACAGTTCACCCAGAATCTTCCCCTTTGTCTTCAAGAATTCTTCAAGAAATCCAAGATGATGCCAAAAAGATCATACTCTGACGCCTTTCCCAAAGAAGTCGATTCAGATTCCGTCAACCATGATGAGCATTCTTCCTCTGACAGCAGCAGTGATTCCATAGTGCCTTCGAAACCACGTTCATCTTTTCCGGCAGAAGAATATCCATCGGATAGTAACGGGGAATATGAGTCTCCAGACCCCATTGAAAGCGATGATGAGGAGTTTTCAGGCAGCAGCGATGATGGCGATGATGGAGACGGCGGAGATGATGAAGGAGAAGATGAAGATGATGATGATGAGGACTGCAACATGGATGATACTGAGGTTGGGTACAATGGAGATGATGATTGGGAAGAAGATTAGGACCTTTTAATGGGTTGTTGCAGTAGCTTTTCTTTTGTTGTTCTTGTAAAGGCCAGGCCCCCGGCTGTACTGTGGGGGTCTTTCTGTTATTATATTAGCACTATTTCTTTTTCTTTGACCAGTGTCTGTGTCTGAATCTATTATTTCATTCTTGTACCATGCTTTTTCTGTTAAACTCGGCATGTGGTTACTTGGTGACGGCATTCCGTTAGGGATGTCGGCCTCGGCCAATCTTTTATTGATCTTATTTATATCGTCTCCATCATACCGTATGTTATTCCCTGGAAGTCGTCCTCGTCTAACCACGTGTTAGCCTGGTATCAATCAACTATTCATTATTTCAGATGGCGTTTGGGTCATGTCAAACGTCCGTCCAGCCTCATTATTTTAAACGGTGCACGTGTCTTAATGACAAGACATTTACTTCGAAAATCGTGTCCCATTAAATGTAAAACATGATGGATTCATGGGAGTACGTGCGATCCACGGTTCGTGGACCCAAATCGGGTCAGATCTGAACCATATCTCTTTGGCCCAACGTATATAAACGTTAGAAAAACCCTCGAGATTTCACTTTTCAAACTCTCATTAAGAATTGTGCGTCTGTCGCCCGCGAATCCTTGAGCAGGTCTAATTCTGACGCAAATCTACGACAATCCGTCCCGATCATTCTTGTCTGCGCCGTTGTCTAGCCCTTTTCTTCCGATCACATTTCCACAGAAGGTACAATTTAAACCCATTTTCCCCCTTTCTAAAATTTCTGCCATTGTTAGGGTTTAGGAGCTTAAAAGCTTCAATATTTTTGCCCCTTCATGCTTGATTAGCCGTATCTGAGTAGGTCCCGACTATAGGATAGATCTATTTTTTCTTCTACAATGTCTGGTCCTCAGGATTCCATTAATGCTCCCATGTATGGTTTTTATAGGAGAAATAGTAGGATATATCTTAAATCAGAAGGGGTATGGAAAATGTTGTCTTTGTTAACCATTTGGGACATCTTGTATATCAATAAAACCCCTCGGGAGGATGTCAGGTACCCTTCTGGCTTGTTTGCCTCACGAACCCTTAGAGACGATGACCCATCTGTGTATAAGACCCAATAATCTCTTGGCAGCTCTTCTAGAGGTTCCCTATCCATGGGGAACTTCCTCTTTCTGGTTGTCGGTGCGTGTTCACTTGAGAATGCGGTCTCTACTAGAAAGTCAGCCAGAGGCTGTGCCAATAATGTCTTTCTCGGTTTATAGGTAATATCTAACTCGGTCAATTCAATGGACCAGTTGAGTAGTCGGCCTGAGCTATCCATCTTGTGAAGTATCTTTCTGAGGGGTGCATCGGTATAAACCATGATGGGATGAGCGGAGAAGTATGCCCGCAGCTTTATAGCGGCTATCACTAAGGCGTACGCTATCTTCTCGGTGTTGAAGTACCTGGACTCGGTTTCCGATAATGCCTTTCTCACATAGTAAACCGGCCTCTGAACCCCGTTATCTTCTCGAACTAGTACGGCCACCACAGCTCTTTCAGTTGCTGCAAGGAATACATAGAGTGTCTCTCCCATAATTGGGCTGCTGAGTAGTGGAGGGGATCCCAAATACCCTTTCAGCTATTGGAACGAAACCGAGCATTCCGGTATCCAAACAAAATGTGCCTTTCAAGGCTTTAAAGAAGGGAAGTGATTTTTTCTGCCGACTTGGTGATAAACCTTCCCAGGGTGGCCACCCTTCCATTCAACCTTTGAACCTCCTTAACGCATGTTGGTTCTTTCATGTCGACTAGAGCTTGGATCTTCTCCGGATTTGCCTCAATGCCTCGCTGTGACACCATGAAGGCGAGGAACTTGCCTGCCGTGACCTCGAATACACATTTACTGGGGTTGAGCTTCATGTCGTTAGCCTTCAAGTTCTTTATAGTTTCCGTCAAATCTGGGACGTGACTTCCTGATTTGGTCTTTATTATCATGTCGTTGATGTAGGCCTCCATGTTTCTGCCTCTCTGGGACTTGAACACTTTGTTTACCATACTTTGGTAAGTCGCTCCCACATTTTTGAGGCCTAAAGGCATCATTACGTAATAGTATATCCCCCTGGCTGCTTGAAAGGCCGTCTTTTCAATGTCGTCCTCTGCCATCTTGACTTGGTGATAACCTGAATAAGCGTCAAGGAAACTCAGAGTCTGATGTCCAGCAATGGATTCAACCAGCTTGTCGATCCTTGGAAGGGTATAGCTATCTTTTGGGCAAGCCTTGTTGAGATCTGTGAAGTCTACACACATCCTCCACTTACTATTCTGTTTTTTTTAACCATGACGACATTAGCTATCCATTCGGGGTATGTTGCTTCTCGGATGATTCCGGCTTTTAACAACTTATCTACCTCGACCTCGATCGCTTTTTTTTTATCTGTGGAGAAGACCCTTCGCGCCTGCTTGATCGGTTTGAAAAACTTATCCACTTCCAACCTGTGAAGAGCAATGGCCTCCTTGACCCCTACCATGTCTTTTACCCTCCATGAAAATACATCTAGATTGTTTTTGAGCATGTTGATAAGCTCCTCTCTCTCTCTCTCTTCTAGGGGGAGTTGTCTCCCAATCTTTATCTTTTGCTCCGGGTAGTCGGGGTTGATAACGATCTCGTCTAACTGGTCAACCGGTTTTAGCTTGGGGCCGTCTCTGAATTCCAAGGTTTCCACAATGATTTGTTTAACTTTCTCCTTGTCTTCACCTTCTAGGCTCAAATTCTCCATGTCTAGGAGTCTGTCTATCTCGGCTTCCATGTGGGTGGGTATTGTGGCCCCCGAGCTTGGGACGAGAGCGAGGGTTGAGTCACTCAGCTCGTCCGAAGCTATATTCATTGAGATACAGCCAAATCCATCCAAACCATAGGTTACCTCGGTCTCAGTCATGGTATCTTCATCATCTAATACCACCCATTCTTCAGGAACATCTACGACTATCACGCCGATGTGTGGTGTTGTAGTTGTGACTGTGGTCGACCTGGATACGGTGATGTTCCTTTCTGGAGTGTCAATCTCCATTTTGGTTTTTGTTTTTGTGGACTTCATTACGTGTTCCAAAAAGTGTTTAGAGGCGCCGGGGACACAACTTATGCCTGCCGGGGTTGGGAACTTCACCCTTTGGTGAGGGAGGGAGGCAACCATTCCTATTTTCCTTGGCTAGGAGAGCCCAAGATGTCGCGCCCCGACCCATGGTCTTACTTGGCCCCACGTCCGGGACACGCACGGAAGACGTCATAAAACATTTTAGGAAACTTTTTCGAAATATACTTTCATAAAAGTTCATATAACCAAACAACATTTACTAGACTTGACTACAAGTCACAAAACAAACTTTCACAAACAAGTACTTAGCCACTTGGCCACACACTTTACTTACTATTTACAAATCACCAACATAAACCAAAAAGAGGTGATACAACGATCAAGTCACGGGTACACTACCCACTAGGTTGTACATTTACATAATGTAGCCTTACACAACACTTCCCAAATGTCTTACCCAAAATTCTTTCTCGACGTCCTCCCTGTGATGTGACCTATCCCCTGGGCTACTTCTTATCTAAAACAGTAAACAAATAAGGGTGAGAATAAATCTCAGTAAGTTACTAAAATGCAACTACATTACATGCTGATATGATAAACATAAAGTAACAATGTCACCAAATAATCATATAGCATATAACACATAATATGAGAGGCTCCCTATCGCCAACCGTCCCATACCGGTTGGAAATAACGACCAACTCATCATACAACACATAAAGCGGAAATAAACACTCATACGTGGATACTGAGCCAAGGTTCTCGAACCAAAACAATAACCATCTGAGAAGCATCATCTGAGCAGTACCAAAGGGCTGAAACGGGTTCCGGAACCAAACAATCACAACAACAACAACGGGGAAAATGACACAGAGTCATAACCCAAAGTGCCCAACCTTTGACCTAAGGAAGGGGGTTAAAAATGGGAAACCAATGATAGGAGCCTTATAATGAACTTGGCTCGTGTTCCATTATAATCCCTATCATTGCCCGAACACACACAAAAGTACCAGCTGGACTTTACACAAAACGAAGCAAAGAATACTTGCTTAAACAACAAACGGGGTATGATTGCAAAGTAGGGAACCACACAAGCTCATCATAGAGAAGTAAACACGTTTTCATAATAGTGTGCACAATATTGACATTAAGTCATCACACAATCAATCCAAACGATCACATCAATTCAAACTTGATCACAAAAGACCAACTCTATCATAATGAACCATTAATACTCTTTTTGGTACTAAACACCTACTTGATTTCCGTAATATAAAAATCATAACCCAACTAAATAAACCAACCCATCGTGTAGTACTCGAGAAGACCTTTCCAACGATAGTTTACTCGACCAAAACGGAGTCCGGATGACGAAGTTATGGCCAAAACCAAAATAAATTATACTCCCTTCGTTTCACCGTCTCACAAGTATAAGTATAATTTTTCTAATATACTAATATACCCATTTTGGGATACTTTCACTCCTTTCTCCGTCCCACAAATAATAGTATAATTTTATAATATACTTATTTAACATTTAACTAAAGTTAATATTTTACCGTCCCACGAGTAGGAGTATAACTTTTTACTAACTAACACTCCAGGGGTATTCTAACATACTCAAAAAAATTCTTTCAAGCTCATCCATCACAAACCCAGTACATGTTAATACACCCTTTGTCCCAAAATTACAAGTATCACAAAATTCACCCAAATCACAAATTTAACAATAACAAGTATCTTATATAACATATATGACTATTTTAACATTTAAAAGGGGGATTAGTAACTTACCTATTTTCCGGAAAAGTATCGCAGAAATAATATTTGTTCGGGTAGAATTACTCTATTCAACTCCCTGATCATTTATATATAATTAGATTTTAAAATGGAGTAGTAAATTAAAATAGGGAAAATAAAGAAGAACAACTTACCTAGCTTCTTTCTCTTCACAACAATGGAGGTTTAGCAATTTTAGGAAAGTTTGGTAAATGAGTATGGGGAGGAAACGCAGGGGGAGGGAGGAAGAAGATATCATCAACAATTCTTAGGATTGCTTACCTCAACCCTTAAACAACCAAGGGTACTTCCTCTCGATCTCCTCCCGAAGCTCCCAAGTCGACTCTTCCACGTTATGATTCATCCACACAACTCGAACAAGGGGAATACTCTTAGTTCGCAATTCTTGAACCTTTGAATCAATAACTTGGACCGGATGCTCTTCATACGACATACTCGGTTCAATATCCTCGGGAACCTCAGACAAGACATGAGAAGGATCATACACATACTTCCGAAGCCTCGAGACATGAAAAACATTATGGATCTTGTCAAGAGAATGAGGTAACGCAAGACGATACGCTCTATCTCCAACTCTACTCAAAATCTCGAATGGGCCAATATACCTCGGTGCTAGCTTGCCTTTCTTCCCGTACCTTCGAATCCCCACTTTAGGTGAAACTTTCAAAAACACAAAGTCACCCGAATGAAACTCAAGATCTCGCCTCCGGTGATCGGCATAGCTTTTCTGTCTACTCTGAGCAGTACTCAAACGATCCCGAATAAGTTTAACTTCCTCAACTGATTTGTTCACCATGTCAATACCCCAAATTTTTGCTTCTCCCACTTCATCCCAACAAATCGGAGACCGACATTTCCTCCCATACAAAGCTTCATACGGGGCCATCCCAATACTTACTGAAAACTGTTGTTATAGGCAAATTCCACGAGAGGTAAATGAGAATCCCAAGAATCTGAAAAATCAACTGAGCAAGCCCGCAACATATCCTCGAGAATCTGAATAGTCCTCTCTGACTGCCCATCTGTCTGGGGATGAAAAGCTGTACTGAACTTCAACTCTGAACCCAAAGCCTTTTGAAACGCTTGCCAAAACCGAGATGTAAATCTAGGGTCACGATCAGACACAATACTCACCGGAACACCATGCAATCTTACAATCTCATTTATATATAAAGTTGCAAGCCTCTCCATCGAGTAGCTAATCTCAATAGGTAGAAAATGAGAAGACTTTGTCAATCTATCCACTATTACCCAAACTGTGTCAAACCTTCTTCGAGTACGAGGTAATCCAGTCACGAAATCCATAGTAACATGTTCCCACTTCCATTCTGGAATCTCTAACGGTTGAAGTAATCCTGCAGGTCTTTGATGCTCAGCTTTAACTTGTTGACATGTTAGACACTTAGATACATAATCCGCTATTTCTCTCTTCATATTATTCCACCAAAAGTGTTGCTTCAAATTCTGATACATTTTTGTGCTCCCGGGATGAATAGTATACCTCGACTTGTAGCCCTCATCAAGAACTTGGCGTTTAATCCCATCCACGCAAGGCACACATAACCGGCCTCTGAAAGTTAACACTCCTTCGAAATTAAGAGAGAAATCCTCGAATTTACCATCTTCAATTTTATCCATTATTTTTACTAACTCCGGATCATCCTTCTGAGCTTCTTTTATTTGTTGAATCAAGACTGGTAATACTCGAATACTCGCAAAAATAGCCCCATGCTTTGACTCATAAGGACTCCAATCTCGAGCATCCTCTAACATTTTCCATTCACGCACCATCAATGAAGCCATAAAAGATTTTCGGCTAATGGCATCAGCTACCACATTTGCTTTACCCGGGTGATAAGAGATAGTGCAATCATAATCCTTCAATAATTCCATCCATCTTCTTTGCCTGTTATTCAACTCTTTTTGTGAGAAAAGGTACTTCAAGCTTTGATGATCAGTTAATATCTCAAATTTGGCTCCGTAAAGATAATGTTTCCACTTGTGCAACGCAAAGACAATCGCAGCTAGCTCCATGTCGTGGGTAGGATAATTCTGCTCACTCGGAGTCAAATTCCTTGAAGCATACGCAATCACCCTTCCATTTTGCATTAGCACACACCCGAGGCCTTCTTTAGAAGCATCACTGTAAATCACTAAATCATCATTTCCATTAGGTAGCTCAAGGATAGGAGCTGTAGTCAATCTCTTCTTTAACTCTTCAAAACTAACTTGACACTTGACATCCCACACATAAGGAACATTCTTTCGAGTCAACTGAGTTAACGGAGTAGCAATTTTAGAAAACCCCTCAATAAATCTTCTATAATACCCGGCTTGACCCAAGAAACTTCGAATTTCCGTAACTGGTTCAGGCCTCTTCCAATTCACAATAGCTTCAATCTTGGAAGGATCTACGGATATTCCTCTATTAGAAACCACGTGCCCAAGAAAAGACACTTCATTGAGCCAAAAAGCACACTTACTGAATTTCGCAAACAGTTGCTTCTCACGAAGAACAGATAAAACCATTCGCAAGTGTTGCTCGTGCTCCTCCTTAGACTTAGAATACACAAGAATATCATCAATAAATACAACCACGAAGGTTTCAAGATAAGGTTTGAAGACCCGATTCATCATATCCATGAAAACAGCCGGAGCATTAGTCAACCCGAAAGGTATAACAAGGAACTCATAATGACCATACCTACTACGGAAAGCAGTCTTAGAAATGTCTTCAGAACGAATCTTTAACTGATGGTACCCACTCCTCAAGTCAAGTTTTGAAAAGACGACTGACCCATGAAGTTGATCAAACAAGTCATCAATATGAGGTAAAGGATATTTATTCTTTACGGTTACCTGATTCAGCTTTCTGTAGTCGATGCATAGTCTCAAAGACCCATCCTTCTTCTTGACAAACAACACAGGAGCTCCCCAAGGTGATACACTAGGACGGATGATCCCCGATCAAGTAACTCTTGTAATTGTACCTTCAATTCTTTCAGTTCAGCTGGAGCCATTCTATAAGGTGCTTCAGATATAGGGGTGGTACCTGGAATCAAGTCAATACCAAACTCGATCTCTCTATCGGGAGGCATAGAATATTCAGAAGAGAACACATCAGGAAACTCTTTAACTACATTCACATCCTCTATTTCAGGAGACTTTTTAGTAGTATCCAAAACACAGGCCAAGTACCCCACACAACCACGGTGCAATAGCCTCCTAGCTTTCACATACGAAATAATACGAATTCCCTTACCCAAAGAAGCTGCCCCAAAAGTAAACACAGGCACACTAGGGATAGAAAACGTAACCACTTTCTTAAAACAATCAACAGAGGCATGATATTTACTTAACCAATCCATACCCAGAATAACATCAAAATCTTGCAATGGCAATAAGACTAAATCAGCAAGTAAAACATGCTCACTAATATGCACATCACAATCACGTAACACTTTGTCAGCTATCAAACAATCTCCCATGGGAGTCGACACTTCTAGCACATAAGGCAAAGACACAGAGGAAGAATGCAATCGAGATGCAAAATGCACAGAAACATATGAATGCGATGAGCCGGGGTCTATAAGTGCACGTGCTCTCAAACTTGACATAGAAATTATACCCCTATCACGGTGGAAGCATACGAAGCTTGTTGCTGATTGATTGCAAACACACGACCTTGAACTTTTGGTTTTCCCGAGGCATCCCTTTTCTGACCCTGAAACGGTCCAACACCACTCCCCGATGGTTGACCCCCGATCTCGGGCAATTTCTTTGAAAATGGCCAAGTTGTCCACAGTTCAAACACTTTCCTTGTTTCTTCCAACACCGCTCCTCACTGTGCCCTTCCCTCTGACAATAATTATATACTCTCTTGCTTTGACCCCCGGGGAAATTACCTTGATTTCTAACACTCGGTTGCCCTTGTGGTTGTCCTCTAAATGGGGTTGAAGTCCCTTGTCCTCCACGATTATCATTACGTTGTTGTTGTGGTCTACCTTGTCTTCCTGCACTAGCCAATTCCACCTTCCTTTTGTGTTCTTCAATATCGTGCTCCACTTGATAGGCTCGATCAACAGCATCTTGAAATTCTTGTAGTTTATGGGACACCAATTGAGTTCGGATCACAGTTTTTAATCCCTTCACAAATCTCATTGCCTTCCTCTCCTCTGTTGCAATTAAATGAGTGCAATACCTCGATAACTCCGTGAATTTAGCTGCATACTGAGCTACCGACATTGCATTCTGTTCCAAGCTAAGGAATTCCACTTCTTTCCGATCTTGATCCACCCTCGGAATGAAATGTCCTTTGAAATTTTTCAAAAAATTTGCCCAAGTATAAGGTACATGAGCATCGTCCCAACTGGCTTTCAAAGTCCTCCACCAGTACTCCGCAGCTCCAATCAACTTGTAGGTAGCAAACCTAACTCGATCTTCTTTTGTACATCCTAAGACATCGAATATCTTTTCCATGGACTCAATCCATCTTTCAACCTTGGTCACATCGGGTTCCCCATCATAACCCGTTGGTTTCATCTTTAAAAACTGCTCAAGACCATACCTCGGAGGTGCATGTTCTCCTCCTTGCCTCTGATCATGTATAGTTTTCATAGCTGCCTCGAACATCCCTTGAAACATAGCTCGAGCCTCTTCCCTTACATTACCCTGGCCTGCAGTACCAGACTGTTCACCCTCATGTTCCGGCATTTTTACTGAGTACCTGCATAAAACACTCAACGTTACTCACTCCATACTCAACTACCCTCCTAGGTCACTTAGTCATTCTAGACCATCTACAACCTAGCTCTGATACCAACTGTCGCGCCCCGACCCATGGTCCTACTTGGCCCCACGTCCGGGACACGCACGGAAGACGTCATAAAACATTTTAGAAAAAAATTTCGAAATATACTTTCATAAAAAGTTCATATAACCAAACAACATTTACTAGACTTGACTACAAGTCACAAAACAAACTTTCACAAACAAGTACTTAGCCACTTGGCCACACACTTTACTTACTATTTACAAATCACCAACATAAACCAAAAAGAGGTGATACAACAATCAAGTCACGGGTACACTACCCACCAGGTTGTACATTTACATAATGTAGCCTTACACAACACTTCCCAAATGTCTTACCCAAAATTCTTTCTCGACGTCCTCCCTGTGATGTGACCTATCCCCTGGGCTCCTTCTTATCTAAAACAGTAAACAAATAAGGGTGAGAATAAATCTCAGTAAGTTACTAAAATGCAACTACATTATATGCTGATATGATAAACATAAAGTAACAATGTCACCAAATAATCATATAGCATATAACACATAATATGAGAGGCTCCCTATCGCCAACCGTCCCATACCAGTTGGAAATAACGACCAACTCATCATACAACACATAAAGCGGAAATAAATACTCATACGTGGATACTGAGCCAAGGTTCTCGAACCAAAACAATAACCATCTGAGAAGCATCATCTGAGCAGCACCAAAGGGCTGAAACGGGTTCCGGAACCAAACAATCACAACAACAACAACGGGAAAAATGACACAGAGTCATAACTCAAAGTGCCCAACCTTTGGCCTAAGGAAGGGGGTTAAAAATGGGAAACCAATGATAGGAGCCTTATAATAAACTTGGCTCGTGTGCCATTATAATCCCTATCATTGCCCGAACACACACAAAAGTACCAGCTGGACTTTACACAAAACGAAGCAAAGAATACTTGCTTAAACAACAAACGGGGTATGATTCCAAAGTAGGGAACCACACAAGCTCATCATAGAGAAGTAAACAAGTTTTCATAATAGTGTGCACAATATTAACATTAAGTCATCACATAATCAATCCAAACGATCACATCAATTCAAACTTGATCACAAAAGACCAACTCTATCATAATGAACCATTAATACTCTTTTTGGTACTAAACACCTACTTGATTTCCGTAATATAAAAATCATAACCCAACTAAATAAACAAACCCATCGTGTAGTACTCGAGAAGATCTTTCCAACGATAGTTTACACGACCAAAACGGAGTCCGGATGACGAAGTTATGGCCAAAACCAAAATAAATTATACTCCCTTCGTTTCACCGTCTCACAAGTATAAGTATAATTTTTCTAATATACTAATATACCCATTTTGGGATACTTTCACTCCTTTCCCCGTCCCACTAATAATAGTATAATTTTATAATATACTTATTTAACATTTAACTAAAGTTAATATTTTACCGTCCCACGAGTAGGAGTATAACTTTTTACTAACTAACACTCCAGGGGTATTCTAACATACTCAAAAAAATTCTTTCAAGCTCATCCATCACAAACCCAGTACATGTTAATACACCCTTTGTCCCAAAATTACAAGTATCACAAAATTCACCCAAATCACAAATTTAACAATAACAAGTATCTTATATAACATATATGACTATTTTAACATTTAAAAGGGGGATTAGTAACTTACCTATTTTCCGGAAAAGTATCGCAGAAATAATATTTGTTCGGGTAGAATTACTCTATTCAACTCCCTGATCATTTATATATAATTAGATTTTAAAATGGAGTAGTAAATTAAAATAGGGGAAAATAAAGAAGAACAACTTACCTAGCTTCTTTCTCTTCACAACAATGGAGGTTTAGCAATTTTAGGAAAGTTTGGTAAATGAGTATGGGGAGGAAACGCAGGGGAGGGAGGAAGAAGATATCATCAACAATTCTTACCCAATTTTTACACATAAATCATTGCACTTCTAAATTCAACACTTAGGCCCCTAACTTATAATTCCACTAAAGACCCATAATTTTCCCACTAACACTACTAACTCCCCAAAACAAATATTACTTCTAACACTTTAACTAACACAATTAATCATAAAAAATGTGCAATTCATATTATATGATGCAACACATAAAATGCACACATAATTTTAAATTAAAATTCTCAAAATATAAAATAATTATTAAAATAAATAAACGGATTTTGGGGTCATTACACTCACTCCCCCTTAAAGAAAATTCGACCCGAATTTTAGGATTGCTTACCTCAACCCTTAAACAACCAAGGGTACTTCCTCTCGATCTCCTCCCGAAGCTCCCAAGTCGACTCTTCCACGTTATGATTCATCCACACAACTCGAACAAGGGAATACTCTTAGTTCGCAATTCTTGAACCTTTGAATCAATAACTTGGACCGGATGCTCTTCATACGACATACTCGGTTCAATATCCTCGGGAACCTCAGACAAGACATGAGAAGGATCATACACATACTTCCGAAGCATCGAGACATGAAAAACATTATGGATCTTGTCAAGAGAATGAGGTAACGCAAGACGATACGCTCTATCTCCAACTCTACTCAAAATCTCGAATGGGCCAATATACCTCGGTGCTAGCTTGCCTTTCTTCCCGTACCTTCGAATCCCCACTTTAGGTGAAACTTTCAAAAACACAAAGTCACCCGAATGAAACTCAAGATCTCGCCTCCGGTGATCGGCATAGCTTTTCTGTCTACTCTGAGCAGTACTCAAACGATCCCGAATAAGTTTAACTTCCTCAACTGATTTGTTCACCATGTCAATACCCCAAATTTTTGCTTCTCCCACTTCATCCCAACAAATCGGAGACCGACATTTCCTCCCATACAAAGCTTCATACGGGGCCATCCCAATACTTGACTGAAAACTGTTGTTATAGGCAAATTCCACGAGAGGTAAATGAGAATCCCAAGAATCTGAAAAATCAACTGAGCAAGCCCGCAACATATCCTCGAGAATCTGAATAGTCCTCTCTGACTGCCCATCTGTCTGGGGATGAAAAGCTGTACTGAACTTCAACTCTGAACCCAAAGCCTTTTGAAACGCTTGCCAAAACCGAGATGTAAATCTAGGGTCACGATCAGACACAATACTCACCGGAACACCATGCAATCTTACAATCTCATTTATATATAAAGTTGCAAGCCTCTCCATCGAGTAGCTAATCTCAATAGGTAGAAAATGAGAAGACTTTGTCAATCTATCCACTATTACCCAAACTGTGTCAAACCTTCTTCGAGTATGAGGTAATCCCGTCACGAAATCCATAGTAACATGTTCCCACTTCCATTCTGGAATCTCTAACGGTTGAAGTAATCCTGCAGGTCTTTGATGCTCAGCTTTAACTTGTTGACATGTTAGACACTTAGATACATAATCCGCTATTTCTCTCTTCATATTATTCCACCAAAAGTGTTGCTTCAAATTCTGATACATTTTTGTGCTCCCGGGATGAATAGTATACCTCGACTTGTAGCCCTCATCAAGAACTTGGCGTTTAATCCCATCCACGCAAGGCACACATAACCGGCCTCTGAAAGTTAACACTCCTTCGAAATTAAGAGAGAAATCCTCGAATTTACCATCTTCAATTTTATCCATTATTTTTACTAACTCCGGATCATCCTTCTGAGCTTCTTTTATTTGTTGAATCAAGACTGGTAATACTCGAATACTCGCAAAAATAGCCCCATGCTTTGACTCATAAGGACTCCAATCTCGAGCATCCTCTAACATTTTCCATTCACGCACCATCAATGAAGCCATAAAAGATTTTCGGCTAATGGCATCAGCTACCACATTTGCTTTACCCGGGTGATAAGAGATAGTGCAATCATAATCCTTCAATAATTCCATCCATCTTCTTTGCATGTTATTCAACTCTTTTTGTGAGAAAAGGTACTTCAAGCTTTGATGATCAGTTAATATCTCAAATTTGGCTCCGTAAAGATAATGTTTCCACTTGTGCAACGCAAAGACAATCGCAGCTAGCTCCATGTCGTGGGTAGGATAATTCTGCTCACTCGGAGTCAAATTCCTTGAAGCATACGCAATCACCCTTCCATTTTGCATTAGCACACACCCGAGGCCTTCTTTAGAAGCATCACTGTAAATCACTAAATCATCATTTCCATTAGGTAGCTCAAGGATAGGAGCTGTAGTCAATCTCTTCTTTAACTCTTCAAAACTAACTTGACACTTGACATCCCACACATAAGGAACATTCTTTCGAGTCAACTGAGTTAACGGAGTAGCAATTTTAGAAAACCCCTCAATAAATCTTCTATAATACCCGGCTTGACCCAAGAAACTTCGAATTTCCGTAACTGGTTCAGGCCTCTTCCAATTCACAATAGCTTCAATCTTGGAAGGATCTACGGATATTCCTCTATTAGAAACCACGTGCCCAAGAAAAGACACTTCATTGAGCCAAAAAGCACACTTACTGAATTTCGCAAACAGTTGCTTCTCACGAAGAACAGATAAAACCATTCGCAAGTGTTGCTCGTGCTCCTCCTTAGACTTAGAATACACAAGAATATCATCAATAAATACAACCACGAAGGTTTCAAGATAAGGTTTGAAGACCCGATTCATCATATCCATGAAAACAGCCGGAGCATTAGTCAACCCGAAAGGCATAACAAGGAACTCATAATGACCATACCTACTATGGAAAGCAGTCTTAGAAATGTCTTCAGAACGAATCTTTAACTGATGGTACCCACTCCTCAAGTCAAGTTTTGAAAAGACGACTGACCCATGAAGTTGATCAAACAAGTCATCAATATGAGGTAAAGGATATTTATTCTTTACGGTTACCTGATTCAGCTTTCTGTAGTCGATGCATAGTCTCAAAGACCCATCCTTCTTCTTGACAAACAACACAGGAGCTCCCCAAGGTGATACACTAGGACGGATGATTCCCCGATCAAGTAACTCTTGTAATTGTACCTTCAATTCTTTCAGTTCAGCTGGAGCCATTCTATAAGGTGCTTCAGATATAGGGGTGGTACCTGGAATCAAGTCAATACCAAACTCGATCTCTCTATCGGGAGGCATAGAATATTCAGAAGAGAA
Source organism: Campanula takesimana (assembly GCA_026119855.1). Lineage (NCBI taxonomy): Eukaryota > Viridiplantae > Streptophyta > Magnoliopsida > Asterales > Campanulaceae > Campanula > Campanula takesimana. The sequence goes on along the minus strand of JAOWBW010001184.1, from coordinate 417,183 downwards.
CACATCAGGAAACTCTTTAACTACATTCACATCCTCTATTTCAGGAGACTTTTTAGTAGTATCCAAAACACAGGCCAAGTAGCCCACACAACCACGGTGCAATAGCCTCCTAGCTTTCACATACGAAATAATACGAATTACCTTACCCAAAGAAGCTGTCCCAAAAGTAAACACAGGCACACTAGGGATAGAAAACGTAACCACTTTCTTAAAACAATCAACAGAGGCATGATATTTACTTAACCAATCCATACCCAGAATAACATCAAAATCTTGCAATGGCAATAAGACTAAATCAGCAAGTAAAACATGCTCACTAATATGCACATCACAATCACGTAACACTTTGTCAGCTATCAAACAATCTCCCATGGGAGTCGACACTTCTAGCACATAAGGCAAAGACACAGAGGAAGAATGCAATCGAGATGCAAAATGCACAGAAACATATGAATGCGATGAGCCGGGGTCTATAAGTGCACGTGCTCTCAAACTTGACATAGAAATTATACCTCCTATCACGGTGGAAGCATCCGAAGCTTGTTGCTGATTGATTGCAAACACACGACCTTGAACTTTTGGTTTTCCCGAGGCATCCCTTTTCTGACCCTGAAACGGTCCAACACCACTCCCCGATGGTTGACCCCCCGATCTCGGGCAATTTCTTTGAAAATGGCCAAGTTGTCCACAGTTCAAACACTTTCCTTGTTTCTTCCAACACCGCTCCTCACTGTGCCCTTCCCTCTGACAATAATTATATACTCTCTTGCTTTGACCCCCGGGGAAATTACCTTGATTTCTAACACTCGGTTGCCCTTGTGGTTGTCCTCTAAATGGGGTTGAAGTCCCTTGTCCTCCACGATTATCATTACGTTGTTGTTGTGGTCTACCTTGTCTTCCTTCACTAGCCAATTCCACCTTCCTTTTGTGTTCTTCGATATCGTGCTCCACTTGATAGGCTCGATCAACAGCATCTTGAAATTCTTGTAGTTTATGGGACACCAATTGAGTTCGGATCACAGTTTTTAATCCCTTCACAAATCTCATTGCCTTCCTCTCCTCTGTTGCAATTAAATGAGTGCAATACCTCGATAACTCCGTGAATTTAGCTGCATACTGAGCTACCGACATTGCATTCTGTTCCAAGCTAAGGAACTTCTTTCCGATCTTGATCCACCCTCGGAATGAAATGTCCTTTGAAATTTTTCAAAAAATTTGCCCAAGTATAAGGTACATGAGCATCGTCCCAACTGGCTTTCAAAGTCCTCCACCAGTACTCCGCAGCTCCAATCAACTTGTAGGTAGCAAACCTAACTCGATCTTCTTTTGTACATCCTAAGACATCGAATATCTTTTCCATGGACTCAATCCATCTTTCAACCTTGGTCACATCGGGTTCCCCATCATAACCCGTTGGTTTCATCTTTAAAAACTGCTCAAGACCATACCTCGGAGGTGCATGTTCTCCTCCTTGCCTCTGATCATGTATAGTTTTCATAGCTGCCTCGAACATCCCTTGAAACATAGCTCGAGCCTCTTCCCTTACATTACCCTGGCCTGCAGTACCAGAATGTTCACCCTCATGTTCCGGCATTTTTACTGAGTACCTGCATAAAACACTCAACGTTACTCACTCCATACTCAACTACCCTCCTAGGTCACTTAGTCATTCTAGACCATCTACAACCTAGCTCTGATACCAACTGTCGCGCCCCGACCCATGGTCCTACTTGGCCCCACGTCCGGGACACGCACGGAAGACGTCATAAAACATTTTAGAAAAAAATTTCGAAATATACTTTCATAAAAAGTTCATATAACCAAACAACATTTACTAGACTTGACTACAAGTCACAAAACAAACTTTCACAAACAAGTACTTAGCCACTTGGCCACACACTTTACTTACTATTTACAAATCACCAACATAAACCAAAAAGAGGTGATACAACAATCAAGTCACGGGTACACTACCCACCAGGTTGTACATTTACATAATGTAGCCTTACACAACACTTCCCAAATGTCTTACCCAAAATTCTTTCTCGACGTCCTCCCTGTGATGTGACCTATCCCCTGGGCTCCTTCTTATCTAAAACAGTAAACAAATAAGGGTGAGAATAAATCTCAGTAAGTTACTAAAATGCAACTACATTATATGCTGATATGATAAACATAAAGTAACAATGTCACCAAATAATCATATAGCATATAACACATAATATGAGAGGCTCCCTATCGCCAACCGTCCCATACCAGTTGGAAATAACGACCAACTCATCATACAACACATAAAGCGGAAATAAATACTCATACGTGGATACTGAGCCAAGGTTCTCGAACCAAAACAATAACCATCTGAGAAGCATCATCTGAGCAGCACCAAAGGGCTGAAACGGGTTCCGGAACCAAACAATCACAACAACAACAACGGGAAAAATGACACAGAGTCATAACTCAAAGTGCCCAACCTTTGGCCTAAGGAAGGGGGTTAAAAATGGGAAACCAATGATAGGAGCCTTATAATAAACTTGGCTCGTGTGCCATTATAATCCCTATCATTGCCCGAACACACACAAAAGTACCAGCTGGACTTTACACAAAACGAAGCAAAGAATACTTGCTTAAACAACAAACGGGGTATGATTCCAAAGTAGGGAACCACACAAGCTCATCATAGAGAAGTAAACAAGTTTTCATAATAGTGTGCACAATATTAACATTAAGTCATCACATAATCAATCCAAACGATCACATCAATTCAAACTTGATCACAAAAGACCAACTCTATCATAATGAACCATTAATACTCTTTTTGGTACTAAACACCTACTTGATTTCCGTAATATAAAAATCATAACCCAACTAAATAAACCAACCCATCGTGTAGTACTCGAGAAGATCTTTCCAACGATAGTTTACACGACCAAAACGGAGTCCGGATGACGAAGTTATGGCCAAAACCAAAATAAATTATACTCCCTTCGTTTCACCGTCTCACAAGTATAAGTATAATTTTTCTAATATACTAATATACCCATTTTTGGATACTTTCACTCCTTTCCCCGTCCCACAAATAATAGTATAATTTTATAATATACTTATTTAACATTTAACTAAAGTTAATATTTTACCGTCCCACGAGTAGGAGTATAACTTTTTACTAACTAACACTCCAGGGGTATTCTAACATACTCAAAAAAATTCTTTCAAGCTCATCCATCACAAACCCAGTACATGTTAATACACCCTTTGTCCCAAAATTACAAGTATCACAAAATTCACCCAAATCACAAATTTAACAATAACAAGTATCTTATATAACATATATGACTATTTTAACATTTAAAAGGGGGATTAGTAACTTACCTATTTTCCGGAAAAGTATCGCAGAAATAATATTTGTTCGGGTAGAATTACTCTATTCAACTCCCTGATCATTTATATATAATTAGATTTTAAAATGGAGTAGTAAATTAAAATAGGAAAAATAAAGAAGAACAACTTACCTAGCTTCTTTCTCTTCACAACAATGGAGGTTTAGCAATTTTAGGAAAGTTTGGTAAAATGAGTATGGGGAGGAAACGCAGGGGAGGGAGGAAGAAGATATCATCAACAATTCTTACCCAATTTTTACACATAAATCATTGCACTTCTAAATTCAACACTTAGGCCCCTAACTTATAATTCCACTAAAGACCCATAATTTTCCCACTAACACTACTAACTCCCCAAAACAAATATTACTTCTAACACTTTAACTAACACAATTAATCATAAAAAATGTGCAATTCATATTATATGATGCAACACATAAAATGCACACATAATTTTAAATTAAAATTCTCAAAATATAAAATAATTATTAAAATAAATAAACGGATTTTGGGGTCATTACACTCACTCCCCCTTAAAGAAAATTCGACCCGAATTTTAGGATTGCTTACCTCAACCCTTAAACAACCAAGGGTACTTCCTCTCGATCTCCTCCCGAAGCTCCCAAGTCGACTCTTCCACGTTATGATTCATCCACACAACTCGAACAAGGGGAATACTCTTAGTTCGCAATTCTTGAACCTTTGAATCAATAACTTGGACCGGATGCTCTTCATACGACATACTCGGTTCAATATCCTCGGGAACCTCAGACAAGACATGAGAAGGATCATACACATACTTCCGAAGCATCGAGACATGAAAAACATTATGGATCTTGTCAAGAGAATGAGGTAACGCAAGACGATACGCTCTATCTCCAACTCTACTCAAAATCTCGAATGGGCCAATATACCTCGGTGCTAGCTTGCCTTTCTTCCCGTACCTTCGAATCCCCACTTTAGGTGAAACTTTCAAAAACACAAAGTCACCCGAATGAAACTCAAGATCTCGCCTCCGGTGATCGGCATAGCTTTTCTGTCTACTCTGAGCAGTACTCAAACGATCCCGAATAAGTTTAACTTCCTCAACTGATTTGTTCACCATGTCAATACCCCAAATTTTTGCTTCTCCCACTTCATCCCAACAAATCGGAGACCGACATTTCCTCCCATACAAAGCTTCATACGGGGCCATCCCAATACTTGACTGAAAACTGTTGTTATAGGCAAATTCCACGAGAGGTAAATGAGAATCCCAAGAATCTGAAAAATCAACTGAGCAAGCCCGCAACATATCCTCGAGAATCTGAATAGTCCTCTCTGACTGCCCATCTGTCTGGGGATGAAAAGCTGTACTGAACTTCAACTCTGAACCCAAAGCCTTTTGAAACGCTTGCCAAAACCGAGATGTAAATCTAGGGTCACGATCAGACACAATACTCACCGGAACACCATGCAATCTTACAATCTCATTTATATATAAAGTTGCAAGCCTCTCCATCGAGTAGCTAATCTCAATAGGTAGAAAATGAGAAGACTTTGTCAATCTATCCACTATTACCCAAACTGTATCAAACCTTCTTCGAGTATGAGGTAATCCCGTCACGAAATCCATAGTAACATGTTCCCACTTCCATTCTGGAATCTCTAACGGTTGAAGTAATCCGCAGGTCTTTGATGCTCAGCTTTAACTTGTTGACATGTTAGACACTTAGATACATAATCCGCTATTTCTCTCTTCATATTATTCCACCAAAAGTGTTGCTTCAAATTCTGATACATTTTTGTGCTCCCGGGATGAATAGTATACCTCGACTTGTAGCCCTCATCAAGAACTTGGCGTTTAATCCCATCCACGCAAGGCACACATAACCGGCCTCTGAAAGTTAACACTCCTTCGAAATTAAGAGAGAAATCCTCGAATTTACCATCTTCAATTTTATCCATTATTTTTACTAACTCCGGATCATCCTTCTGAGCTTCTTTTATTTGTTGAATCAAGACTGGTAATACTCGAATACTCGCAAAAATAGCCCCATGCTTTGACTCATAAGGACTCCAATCTCGAGCATCCTCTAACATTTTCCATTCACGCACATCAATGAAGCCATAAAAGATTTTCGGCTAATGGCATCAGCTACCACATTTGCTTTACCCGGGTGATAAGAGATAGTGCAATCATAATCCTTCAATAATTCCATCCATCTTCTTTGCCTATTATTCAACTCTTTTTGTGAGAAAAGGTACTTCAAGCTTTGATGATCAGTTAATATCTCAAATTTGGCTCCGTAAAGATAATGTTTCCACTTGTGCAACGCAAAGACAATCGCAGCTAGCTCCATGTCGTGGGTAGGATAATTCTGCTCACTCGGAGTCAAATTCCTTGAAGCATACGCAATCACCCTTCCATTTTGCATTAGCACACACCCGAGGCCTTCTTTAGAAGCATCACTGTAAATCACTAAATCATCATTTCCATTAGGTAGCTCAAGGATAGGAGCTGTAGTCAATCTCTTCTTTAACTCTTCAAAACTAACTTGAAACTTGACATCCCACACATAAGGAACATTCTTTCGAGTTAACTGAGTTAACGGAGTAGCAATTTTAGAAAACCCCTCAATAAATCTTCTATAATACCCGGCTTGACCCAAGAAACTTCGAATTTCCGTAACTGGTTCAGGCCTCTTCCAATTCACAATAGCTTCAATCTTGGAAGGATCTACGGATATTCCTCTATTAGAAACCACGTGCCCAAGAAAAGACACTTCATTGAGCCAAAAAGCACACTTACTGAATTTCGCAAACAGTTGCTTCTCACGAAGAACAGATAAAACCATTCGCAAGTGTTGCTCGTGCTCCTCCTTAGACTTAGAATACACAAGAATATCATCAATAAATACAACCACGAAGGTTCAAGATAAGGTTTGAAGACCCGATTCATCATATCCATGAAAACAGCCGGAGCATTAGTCAACCCGAAAGGCATAACAAGGAACTCATAATGACCATACCTACTATGGAAAGCAGTCTTAGAAATGTCTTCAGAACGAATCTTTAACTGATGGTACCCACTCCTCAAGTCAAGTTTTGAAAAGACGACTGACCCATGAAGTTGATCAAACAAGTCATCAATATGAGGTAAAGGATATTTATTCTTTACGGTTACCTGATTCAGCTTTCTGTAGTCGATGCATAGTCTCAAAGACCCATCCTTCTTCTTGACAAACAACACAGGAGCTCCCCAAGGTGATACACTAGGACGGATGAATCCCCGATCAAGTAACTCTTGTAATTGTACCTTCAATTCTTTCAGTTCAGCTGGAGCCATTCTATAAGGTGCTTCAGATATAGGGGTGGTACCTGGAATCAAGTCAATACCAAACTCGATCTCTCTATCGGGAGGCATAGAATATTCAGAAGAGAACACATCAGGAAACTCTTTAACTACATTCACATCCTCTATTTCAGGAGACTTTTTAGTAGTATCCAAAACACAGGCCAAGTACCCCACACAACCACGGTGCAATAGCCTCCTAGCTTTCACATACGAAATAATACGAATTACCTTACCCAAAGAAGCTGTCCCAAAAGTAAACACAGGCACACTAGGGATAGAAAACGTAACCACTTTCTTAAAACAATCAACAGAGGCATGATATTTACTTAACCAATCCATACCCAGAATAACATCAAAATCTTGCAATGGCAATAAGACTAAATCAGCAAGTAAAACATGCTCACTAATATGCACATCACAATCACGTAACACTTTGTCAGCTATCAAACAATCTCCATGGGAGTCGACACTTCTAGCACATAAGGCAAAGACACAGAGGAAGAATGCAATCGAGATGCAAAATGCACAGAAACATATGAATGCGATGAGCCGGGGTCTATAAGTGCACGTGATCTCAAACTTGACATAGAAATTATACTCCTATCACGGTGGAAGCATCGAAGCTTGTTGCTGATTGATTGCAAACACACGACCTTGAACTTTTGGTTTTCCCGAGGCACCCCTTTTCTGACCCTGAAACGGTCCAACACCACTCCCCGATGGTTGACCCCCCGATCTCGGGCAATTTCTTTGAAAATGGCCAAGTTGTCCACAGTTCAAACACTTTCCTTGTTTCTTCCAACACCGCTCCTCACTGTGCCCTTCCCTGCTGACATAATTATATACTCTCTTGCTTTGACCCCCGGGGAAATTACCTTGATTTCTAACACTCGGTTGCCCTTGTGGTTGTCCTCTAAATGGGGTTGAAGTCCCTTGTCCTCCACGATTATCATTACGTTGTTGTTGTGGTCTACCTTGTCTTCCTTCACTAGCCAATTCCACCTTCCTTTTGTGTTCTTCGATATCGTGCTCCACTTGATAGGCTCGATCAACAGCATCTTGAAATTCTTGTAGTTTATGGACACCAATTGAGTCGGATCACAGTTTTTTAATCCCTTCACAAATCTCATTGCTTCCTCTCCTCTGTTCCAATCAACTGTAGGTAGCAAACCTAACTCACGATTTACTTTTGTACATAGATTAGACATCGAATATTCCTTTTCCATGGACTCAATCCATCTTTCAACCTTGTCACATCGGTTTCCCATCATAACCCGTGTGGTTTCATCTTTAAAAACTGCTCAAGACCATACCTCGGAGGTGCATGTTCTCCTCCTTGCCTCTGATCATGTATAGTTTTCATAGCTGCCTCGAACATCCCTTGAAAACATAGCTCGAGCCTCTTCCCTTACATTACCCTGGCCTGCAGTACCAGAATGTTCACCCTCATGTTCCGGCATTTTTACTGAGTACCTGCATAAAACACTCAACGTTACTCACTCCATACTCAACTACCCTCCTAGGTCACTTAGTCATTCTAGACCATCTACAACCTAGCTCTGATACCAACTGTCGCGCCCCGACCCATGGTCCTACTTGGCCCCACGTCCGGGACACGCACGGAAGACGTCATAAAACATTTTAGAGAAAAAAATTTCGAAATATACTTTCATAAAAAGTTCATATAACCAAACAACATTTACTAGACTTGACTACAAGTCACAAAACAAACTTCACACAAACAAGTACTTAGCCACTTGGCCACACACTTACTTACTATTTACAAATCACCAACATAAACCAAAAAAGAGGTGACAACAACAATCAAGTCACGGGTACACTACCCACCAGGTTGTACATTTACATAATGTAGCCTTACACAACACTTCCCAAATGTCTTACCCAAAATTCTTTCTCGACGTCCTCCCTGTGATGTGACCTATCCCCTGGGCTCCTTCTTATCTAAAACAGTAAACAAATAAGGGTGAGAATAAATCTCAGTAAGTTACTAAAATGCAACTACATTATATGCTGATATGATTAAACATAAAGTAACAATGTCACCAAATAATCATATAGCATATAAACATAATATGAGAGGCTCCCTATCGCCAACCGTCCCATACCAGTTGGAAATAACGACCAACTCATCATACAACACATAAAGCGGAAAAATACTCATACGTGGATACTGAGCCAAGGTTCTCGAAACCAAAACAATAACCATCTGAGAAGCATCATCTGAGCAGCACCAAAGGCTGAAACGGGTCCGGAACCAAACAATCACAACAACAACAACGGGAAAATGACACAGAGTCATAAACTCAAAGTGCCCAACCTTTGGCCTAAGGAAGGGGGTTAAAAATGGGAAACCAATGATAGGAGCCTTATATAAACTTGGCTCGTGTGCCATTATAATCCCTATCATTGCCCGAACACACACAAAGTACCAGCTGGACTTTACACAAAACGAAGCAAAGAATACTTGCTTAAACAACAAACGGGGTATGATTCCAAAGTAGGGAACCACACAAGCTCATCATAGAGAAGTAAACAAGTTTTCATAATAGTGTCACAATATTAACATTAAGTCACATCACATAATCAATCCAAACGATCACATCAATTCAAACTTGATCACAAAAGACCAACTCTATCATAATGAACCATTAATACTCTTTTTGGTACTAAACACCTACTTGATTTCCGTAATATAAAAATCATAACCCAACTAAATAAACCAACCCATCGTGTAGTACTCGAGAAGATCTTTCCAACGATAGTTTACACGACCAAAACGGAGTCCGGATGACGAAGTTATGGCCAAAACCAAAATAAATTATACTCCCTTCGTTTCACCGTCTCACAAGTATAAGTATAATTTTTCTAATATACTAATATACCCATTTTGGGATACTTTCACTCCTTTCCCGTCCACACAAATAATAGTATAATTTTATAATATACTTATTTAAACATTTAACTAAAGTTAATATTTTACCGTCCCACGAGTAGGAGTATAAACTTTTACTAACTAACACTCCAGGGGTATTCTAACATACTCAAAAAAATTCTTTCAAGGCTCATCCATCACAAACCCAGTACATGTTAATACACCCTTTGTCCCAAAATTACAAGTATCACAAAATTCACCCAAATCAAAAATTTAACAATAACAAGTATCTTATATAAACATATATGACTATTTTAACATTTAAAAGGTGGATTAGTAACTTACCTATTTTCCGGAAAAGTATCGCAGAAATAATATTTGTTCGGGTAGAATTACTCTATTCAACTCCCTGATCATTTATATATAATTAGATTTAAAATGGAGTAGTAAATTAAAATAGGAAAATAAAGAAGAACAACTTACCTAGCTTCTTTCTCTTCACAACAATGGAGGTTTAGCAAATTTTAGGAAAGTTTGGTAAATGAGTATGGGGAGGAAACGCAGGGGAGGGAGGAAAGAAGATATCATCAACAATTCTTACCTCAATTTTTACACATAAATCATTGCACTTCTAAATTCAACACTTAGGCCCCTAACTTATAATTCCAATAAAGACCCATAATTTTCCCACTAACACTACTAACTCCCCAAAACAAATATTACTTCTAACACTTTACTAACACAATAATCATAAAAAATGTGCATTCAATTATATGATGCAACACATAAAATGCACACATAATTTTAAATTAAAATTCTCAAAATATAAAATAATTATTAAAATAAATAAACG